>JAKUDI010000965.1:0-13620 GCA_022702515.1 Ilyophis sp. 1 JC-2022
CGGGGTTACACCGTACTCCTCCTGTTCATCCTTCTTTATTTCTTCCTTCTTCCAGAGTCTCACTTCATCTCTTGCACCATGCTCCCTTTTCACACCCTCCTCATCCTCCTGCTTCATATTGATTAGTATGTCGTTTTCCTCCTGGCTCATCAAACATCCAGTCTTCTTCTCTATACTCTCCTTTGTGTCTTCACATCTGTTCTCCACCCCAGTGTAATATGTGCTGTCCATCACAGATTCTGTCTTTATCTCTTTACCTGAAGTGGTGGAGCTTAAAAATGTAAAGTCAGACATGTAATCTGATTGGCTGTTGGTGTTAGTCAGGTGGGTGGAATCCACCACTCCTGTAAAGGGAGGGCGGGACATAGAGGAGGGAAGTGTTGCTGCAAGAGAGAATAAACACATTACAAGTTTTAATGGTACAAATGAGAATTTTACAATTATTGTTGTTAAAAGCTTACCCCTCCTGTTCAATATTCAAGACTTCTGTAGTGCTTGCAGCTCAGTGAGCCTGTGCTCACTGTGCTGAGCCTGTGCTCACTGAATCCTAGAACCGACAGGAATGGGAGCGAGTCATGTGGCAAGAGGTGAGATTGTTACATGACGTGACGCGGCTCGCACACGGGGAGAGTACTAGTCTACAGGATGCGTCACAGACAGAGACACGCTTCAGGAAGGCATACTTCGGCTTATGCTAAAATAAATGCATAAATAAACAATAGAAATAAATAAATACTTCGGTTTATACTTACAGAAAAAATAGCGAACTAGGCTAGGCCTATAAGCCACTTAGCCTATGATCACTGGTATCCAAGTTATAGCTTACTTTTGAGTTTCATGAACTAAAAAGTGAACTGTTTAGTCCCAAAGTTACCATTGCCGTAGCCTAGCCCACGGATTTTTATCTTATTGTTTTTAAGGGTTTCTGCACTGTTATGGTTTTGAAAGGGCCTGGGTAAAAGCTGGAATGGAACGGCGGAAAGAAGCTCGTTATGGCTAATTGTGATCTGTGCCAAAAAACATTATGTTCATATGCCTGCAGCGCTCGCTGTGGGATGCGCATCAACACAATCTTAACCGTTTCTGAATGGACATCATATGTACCTTCATTTGAGCATGGAATATCCATGAAATATACATTTTAAATATATGAGAAATTGATCAAAACTAATAGCTTTAGCAGACATGTTTCAGAGCCCCTCGTCACCCTTTCGGAATAAGACATCAAGATAAGGATTTCACCTTTAGAAAGTTCAGAGTATTTTGTTTAAAATTAGTATATTCAATTCTTGATGACTCAATTATAAGTTGATCAAAATTATATTTTAATGGAAAAAGCCTTTTGGAGAGGATATTAATATATTTGAATATCAAGCCCTAAAAATCACATTCTGCATTCACACATCAAGGCATGATGTATACCAAACAAAAGCTCTAGATCTGCACTTCAAGTACATGTATATGATGATATGGCTTCATGCACAAATTGTGCATTATTTGGACTGCAATCAAGTCTGGCCATTACATCTACCATAAGTCAATTATCATTCAGAGCCTCTTATAACCCTAACAGAATAAGACATTAAGATGAGGTTTTCATCTTTAGAAAGTGCAGAGCTCTCCGTTTAAGAAGAGTACCTCCATTCCTTGATGTCTCAATGATAAGTCGATCAAAATCATGTTTCAATGACATCAGTCTGTTGGAATTAAATGATGTCCATTTCCTCTCCAAACCCCATAAATCACATTCCGCATTCACACATCAAGGCATGGTGTATATCAAATGAAAGCTCTTGATCTGCCCTTTTTACCCACAGTGAAGCAAAGTCTGTCCAACAGAATCACAACAAACCCGTCTAAGATATATAATAATAATTTGTTTATTTGCAGATAAACCAAATGAGAGAGTGCTCACCAAAAGCTCTCTGTTGAACACAAGCCAAGTCAGATATATATACACATCTTCACAGGCTATGTCACAGAGGGCGGATTTCTAAGCACAAGAGAAATACAGAGATGAAAGATAAAATACAGATATACATTCTCTCCTCAGGGACATGTGTTAACCCTTGGCCTCGATGGCCCCCTCCCTGGTCAAGAAGGAGACAGCCATTGAAAGATGTTTCCTAAGCAAGGACATAACATTAGCTTCACCGTCATGCATAACCTTCTATTGATGTGGGCCAGACACAGAGGAACCAGGGTGCCCCAGCTCATGTGCTGCTAAAACCCTCTATCCCTTACCTCTGCATTACTGTTAGACTAAATGATAATCAAAGAGAAATCATTAATAAGTGTTAAATGTTAATAATGTGATTGTCTTTTAATTAACATACATCTCTAAATTAACACACACATTGTAAATAAGAAAATTTCCATTACACTTGCTTGTTATATTTCTAGTTCATAAAACATTTGGCAATTGATTGCACTACTTTCTGATATTACTCTAATTTACAATGCAAAATCGAAAGGTATTGAGCGATGGATCTCTCGCTGAACCTCGTAGTTTGCTACTTTTCGTCTGTTTGCACTCCATTAACAACGAAAGTCACACGCACCTTTTTTCTCCTCTGTATTATAGCTTAGTTTCCATCGCTGTGGCTATATGTAGCTACTGGAGCTGATATGAAGAGAGTAGCCTAGTATGAATGCATGCAAATGACTCCAGAGCTACATTTTCTCAAAACTATTTATTTGTGATGACGAGGCTACCAAGGGACATCGAATTGGAGTCCACGGAAACTACCCGGAAAAAAATATCCGCAGAAATATATCACAAGCAGTATAAATGGGGTTGAAAACAGACCGTAAAAAAAAAATGGGGTGCGTCCCAAATACAGAACTACTCCGCTTCTTTTTTTCTTCTTCTTTTCTTCTTCTTCTTCTTCTTCTTCTTCTTCTTCTCTCTCGGTTTCTTTGCGGATTTATACAAACGTCAAGGGTGCATACCGCCACCTACCGTACCGGAGTGCGCAACATCATGTTCTTAAACCTTCACTCAAATCCTATATACTGGTTGTGTTACATAGAAAGTGAAAAAGTGCTCCCCGAACATCTCTTACCCCTTTTCCCCCTTGTCCCCAGTATCCCCTTCAAATCCCATCCCCGTCCGGCCTCTCTTACCTTATTACATAATACTTCCCTGTCTCTAATCCCCGTCCGGCCTCTCTTACCTTATTACATAATACTTCCCTGTCTCTAATCCCCGTCCGGCCTCTCTTACCTTATTACATAATACTTCCCTGTCTCTAATCCCCGTCCGGCCTCTCTTACCTTATTACATAATACTTCCCTGTCTCTAATCCCCGTCCGGCCTCTCTTACCTTATTACATAATACTTCCCTGTCTCTATCATACTTGGTGCAGTGCAGCAAAACATGTTCCACATCTCTTCTGCCATACCGCCAATCCCTTCCTCTTAACTAAGGCTTTAACCTCACCCCTCCCGGCCATACTTGCCAACCCTCCCGATTTTCCCGGGAGACTCCCGATTTTCAATGTCCTCTCCCGATAATCTCCCGGAGTCAACAATCTCCCGCAGTTCTCCCGATTTCGGACAATATCGTGTTTTTAAAAATTTTATTTTATTTTTATGATTTTTTTTTTAAATCTGACGCGTGTATCTACGTGGATGGTTAACGGGGAACGGGGATTTACTTTTAACGCAGACGCACACCCGCGGTACATACGTTAAATAAACCTAATAGAGTGTCTTAAAAAAAAAAAAAAAAAAAAAAAAAGATGATTGCAACCCCCCCCCCAACAATTACAATCGAGGTCCGCGAAAATTCTTGATAGCACCCCCCATTCCCCCCCGTCACAATTTTAAAAAAAATCTCCCTATTTCTGAGGGCTCAAGGTTGGCAAGTATGCTCCCGGCAGTGGCAGTGTCCCTCTCAGATGTAACGTCCTCTTGGCTTATTTGTCAGCACATTCATTACCTTCCACACCCTTGTGCTCCGGGACCCAGCAAAACTGAACATCGATCCCTAATCTACTGAGTCTTAATAATTATAAAAACATTTCCAACACCAAGTCTTCCCTCGCTGATTTTGATGTATGTAAGCTTGATAGTACTGCTACTGCATCTGAACATATCACTACCCTCTCCGGCCTAACCTCCTCCACCCGCTGTAAACCAACAATGATTGCCACCAACTCTGCTGTATATACTGATCATTTGTTAGACAATCTTTTGGAGGGGTCTCAGGGCTGTTTCTAGACTGCTTTGATTGGGGGGGCATGGAGAGATGTTGGTGGAGCATATTTCAATATCAAGCCCTAAAAATCACGAATCAGCACCCTTCCATACTATTAGGTAGGCTTGTCGAGTACACTGGGGCTGTGTCCGAATCAGCACCCTTCCATACTATTAGGTAGGCTTGTTCAGTAAACAGGACAAAAAAGTTGTTAAGTAGGCTAAATTTTGTCTAAATATAGTGTACTTTAAACCTCCGCATGATACACTTACTTCCGGGGTTTCGCTGAGTACATTCGGGAGCACACTTTTCAAGAAATACACAAACATTTTGGTCGCATAAATATGACCTGAAGCTTGGTTTTAAAAAATGAGGTGCAGCTTCGCTGACGTTTTCCTTCAAATACAACAAAAATAACACGTGACATGGCCGCGCAAGGGTGAGCCACAGTACGACTGGAAAATAGTATGGCGGATATTTTTTGCGTACTGCACGTCGCATGCGAAACAGCGCACATTAAACAGCACACTTCTGCCAGTGCACTGTACGCAGAAGACAGGGCACAGTAGATACTAGGTCTCTAATTCGGCAGCCCAGATCTCCACACTTGTGATTTCAATGTAAGTAGTTCTTGATAAGATTGTATTCTAAAGTCCAGCAAAGCACTCGCAATACATCTGTCCTCCAGCAGAGAGCAGCAGAATAAAAGACATCAGGTCCTCAGAACCATGCAATCATTTATGCAAATATTTAACATTTAGGTGAAGACGCAACCCTTGTAAAGGTGTAGATCACCCAACATAATAAAATATACTGTAAAATAAGTAAAACAGTAAAATAATAACTTTGTCATAACCGACAATGAATTTGGCAATAAACAAGATGTGGCGTTATTGCAGTAAAAGGTGAAACATATTAACTGGTGGTGGTACAATAGTTGGGCCGTGACCATATATGATCCCTTCACCCCTTTGAGGGCGCATATATGATCCCTTCACCCCTTTGAGGGCGCATATATGATCCCTTCACCCCTTTGAGGGCGCATATATGATCCCTTCACCCCTTTGAGGGCGCATATATGATCCCTTCACCCCTTTGAGGGTGCATATATGATCCCTTCACTCCTTTGAGGGCGCATATATGATCCCTTCACCCCTTTGAGGGCGCATATATGATCCCTTCACCCCTTTGAGGGCGCATATATGATCCCTTCACCCCTTTGAGGGCGCATATATGATCCCTTCACCCCTTTGAGGGCGCATATATGATCCCTTCACTCCTTTGAGGGCGCATATATGATCCCTTCACCCCTTTGAGGGCGCATATTTGAGTCAACTTCGTCAAAAAGTTTTTGGAGCACACTCATCTGCAGAACTGTGCACTCATCCGCCGATTTCTGTGTAGTTTGATTTGTAAGTACACATACTTACATTGTGTAGTTTGATTTAAAGCTGGATCATACGCTAGTTGTGATGCATGCACTAGCTTAAAGCTACACCCACTGATTTGGCTGATATGTGATTTATTTTTTTAAGTGCAAGTAACTGTCAAAACATCAAATTTGCACTTGGTCATGATTTAATAATTTTATTGCTAGAGCAGTGAAAATTATTGTAGCAGTATCACATGAACACTGATGGAATATTGATTGATGATTTTTTTGACACTACATACATCAGACATGTCATGCAATTTGAATTATGTTGTTTCCACCACAAAAAAAATCCAATTATGGTCAGGTAGTGTTGCATTTATTGAGGACATGCATCTACCAAGTTAACAAAAAACTGGGTTTTTATTTGTTTCAAATGTCAAAATTCCTGTTACATAATATCTAAAAAAAACTAACAAAAAAAACTTTAAAACTATATTTTTCACACACTAGGGGGCACTGTTTTACAAGAATTTATTACAGAAACGGCATCTTTTTACACTTCTATTGATTTAATGAACCTATTAATCAAAGCAGCTTGGTGACAATGACCATACATTCTACTGACAGTGTGCATCTGGATTATGCAAACAGTATGCATCTGGATTATGCAAACAGTATGCATCTGGATTATGCAAACAGTATGCATCTGGATTATGCGACAGTATGCATCTGGATTATGCAAACAGTATGCATCTGTATTATGCGACAGTATGCATCTGGATTATGCAAACAGTATGCATCTGGATTATGCAAACAGTATGCATCTGGATTATGCAAACAGTATGCATCTGGATTATGCAAACAGTATGCATCTGGATTATGCCAACAGTATGCATCTGGATTATGCCAACAGTATTTTTTTTATCCTAAAGTAGTTGAGGTATGTTCAGATGTCTCTGAATAAATATTAATTTGGATCAGAATGTAACATACCAGTACCATGATAAAAATACTCCCAATGGTTAGTATTAATAGGACTTAACACACTGTACATAGATGCATACATACATGTGCACGCGCACGCATGCACGTCTACATGTACTATGTTTGGATAGTCAGAGTTAATCTTGGAGTCGTGTGTGGGATGTTGGATTTCATATATGGCGATGGGCAGGCCAGGCGCCCACAGAAATGCACTGCCACACGTTTTAAAGAGCACGCTTTGTCAGACGGAGCACAGGGCCGTGTGCTGCTGATGAATCGCGCATCAGTACCATCATCCACACATCTCAACGCACAATGAAGTGCCCTAAAACACGCGTGTCTCTGCTGCTCACTGAAGATGTAGCACTTTCCGTTTGCCACAAAAAAGACAAGCAACAGTCACAAGGAGGGAGCGGGCTCCCATTTATAAATAAATGAGTAGAATTCAGCCAACACCTGTCTGTGGTGTGGTGTGCTAATTGTGCTCTTGCAAATATTTAATTTGCTGATGTTCTTAATACGGTGTGCGATTATTCATAAAGTATTTACCCGTCCTGATGTTCTTAATGCGGTGTGCGATTATTCATAAATTATTTACCCATCCTGATGTTCTTAATGCGGTGTGCGATTATTCATAAAGTATTTACCCGTCCTGATGTTCTTAAAGTATTTACCCGTCCTGATGTTCTTAATGCGGTGTGCGATTATTCATAAAGTATTTACCCGTCCTGATGTTCTTAAAGTATTTACCCGTCCTGATGTTCTTAATGCGGTGTGCGATTATTCATAAAGTATTTACCCGTCCTGATGTTCTTAATGCGGTGTGCGATTATTCATAAATTATTTACCCGTCCTGATGTTCTTAATGCGGTGTGCGATTATTCATAAATTATTTACCCGTCCTGATGTTCTTAATGCGGTGTGCGATTATTCATAAAGTATTTACCCGTCCTGATGTTCTTAAAGTATTTACCCGTCCTGATGTTCTTAATGCGGTGTGCGATTATTCATAAATTATTTACCCGTCCTGATGTTCTTAATGCGGTGTGCGATTATTCATAAAGTATTTACCCGTCCTGATGTTCTTAATGCAGTGTGCGATTATTCATAAAGTATTTACCCGTCCTGATGTTCTTAATGCAGTGTGCGATTATTCATAAAGTATTTACCCATCCTGATGTTCTTAATGCAGTGTGCGATTATTCATAAAGTATTTACCCGTCCTGATGTTCTTAAAGTATTTACCCGTCCTGATGTTCTTAATGCAGTGTGCGATTATTCATAAAGTATTTACCCGTCCTGATGTTCTTAAAGTATTTACCCGTCCTGATGTTCTTAATGCAGTGTGCGATTATTCATAAAGTATTTACCCGTCCTCATTGTTTCAGTCAAATCACAGTAAATGTCAGTAATGCACTAAAATGGAATCTATTTGAGCGGAAACTAAAATGACATGCAGTTTTTTTTTTAAGTGGAAAGAGTTCTACAAACAGGCCACACTGATGCATTTAACTGCTCAACATGTTTTAATGAGCGACCCTGAGGAACACACTAGCACTGCAATGCATGTCTTAAAGAGGAGCGTGCTTCTGTAAAAAAAAACACTGAATCCCTTTAGGAAGACGAATGTGATCATTGCAGTGTTAGGTCTGAGGGGCTCTTAGCGTTCAGTCTTTCGCACCTGCTTAACACACCTGGCTCCTCCCACTATTCCACATCTGTAAAACCGGTCTCGTTTTTCTCCCCGAATTGCGTGTTAGCGGTTTAAAGGAAGGTGTGAGGGGGAAGTGGGTACATCCAAATCACTACCCTGCGCTAACCCCTTCTGTGCAGGAATGTTACTACGAGCTGACCGTCCCAAGATGTTACTACGAGCTGACCGTCCCAAGATGTTACTACGAGCTGACCGTCCCAAGATGTTACTACGAGCTGACCGTCCCAAGATGTTACTACGAGCTGACCATCCCAAGATGTTACTACGAGCTGACCGTCCCAAGATGTTACTACGAGCTGACCGTCCCAAGATGTTACTACGAGCTGACCGTCCCAAGATGTTACTACGAGCTGACCGTCCCAAGATGTTAGTACGAGCTGACCGTCCCAAGATGTTAGTACGAGCTGACCGTCCCAAGATGTTAGTACGAGCTGACCGTCCCAAGATGTTACTACGAGCTGACCGTCCCAAGATGTTACTACGAGCTGACCGTCCCAAGATGTTACTACGAGCTGACCGTCCCAAGATGTTACTACGAGCTGACCGTCCCAAGATGTTACTACGAGCTGACCGTCCCAAGATGTTACTACGAGCTGACCGTCCCAAGATGTTAGTACGAGCTGACCGTCCCAAGATGTTACTACGAGTTGACCGTCCCAAGATGTTACTACGAGCTGACCGTCCCAAGATGTTAGTACGAGCTGACCGTCCCAAGATGTTACTACGAGCTGACCGTCCCAAGATGTTACTACGAGCTGACCGTCCCAAGATGTTAGTACGAGCTGACCGTCCCAAGATGTTACTACGAGCTGACCGTCCCAAGATGTTACTACGAGCTGACCGTCCCAAGATGTTAGTACGAGCTGACCGTCCCAAGATGTTAGTACGAGCTGACCGTCCCAAGATGTTACTACGAGCTGACCGTCCCAAGATGTTAGTACGAGCTGACCGTCCCAAGATGTTACTACGAGCTGACGGTCCCAAGATGTTACTATGAGCTGACCGTCCCAAGATGTTGGTACGAGCTGACCGTCCCAAGATGTTACTACGAGCTGACCGTCCCAAGATGTTACTACGAGTTGACCGTCCCAAGATGTTACTACGAGCTGACCGTCCCAAGATGTTAGTACGAGCTGACCGTCCCAAGATGTTAGTACGAGCTGACCATCCCAAGATGTTACTACGAGCTGACCGTCCCAAGATGTTAGTACGAGCTGACCGTCCCAAGATGTTACGACAAGCTGACCGTCCCAAGAGGTAAATAAGGATGCCTCGCAAACCAGTCTTCCAAATATAGGCCGTCTAAAAAAAACGATTTCTAGTCTTGTTATTGTTAAACTTGCTAACTGCCATGCAGTCACGCTAGAGAGTATCTGCTGTATACACAGCAAATATGGATTTAATTAATACTGTCCAGTCAATCAAAAGTACACAAAATGGCCCCTGAATATAAAAATGTTCCAATTTAGCTTAAGTCACACTCTGCTGAGTATGACTTTTTTATTTTTTATTTGTAAGTACGCTTTGGTGTAATTTATTCTTTGGTGGAGAAAATGTATTAGCCTGCTGCTACAACAACTACCCCTAACACTAACATTACATTACATTACATTATAGACATTTAGCAGACGCTCTTATCCAGAGCGACGTACATAGTGCATTTCCAAACAAGTAACAAGTGCGTTAGAACAATCCTAAAAAGGCAAACACGAATCTAAGCGCTAGGCGCAGTCAGTATGATTGGGGAATTTTTTTTTTTTTTTTTGGGGGGGGGGAATACACAATTCTGATTATAGTCACAAGGAGGTAGGGAGGGGTGGAGAGAGGTGCAGCTTGAAAAGGTGAGTCTTCAATCTGCGCTTGAAAGCGGTCAGACTTTCTGCTGTTCTGACCTCCACGGGGAGCTCATTCCACCACCGTGGGGCCAGGACAGACAGACGTCGAGACCGGGTGCTAGTATGAAGAGGGGGGGGTACCAGTCGTCCTGAGGAGGCGGAACGCAGAGATCTGGCAGGTGTGTAGGGTCTGATGAGCTTTTGGAGGTACGGGGGGGCAGATCCTCGGACTGCCTGGAAGGCGAGCACCAATGTTTTGAATTTGATGCGGGCCATCACCGGTAGCCAGTGGAGGTCAGTGAGCAGGGGGGTGACATGGGAGTATCGGGGGAGGTTGAAGACCAGGCGCGCTGCTGCGTTCTGGATAAGCTGAGGGGTCTAATGGCCGATGCTGGCAAGCCAGCCAGGAGAGAGTTGCAATAGTCCAGGCGAGACAGCACCATCGCTTGGACCAGGAGCTGGGTTGAGTGGGTGGTGAGGAAGGGGCGGATTCTCCTGATGTTGTACAGGAAGAACCTGCATGCCCGGGTTACCACTGCGATGTTCTCGGAGAGGGACAGCCTGTTGTCCATCACGACTCCGAGGTTCCTGGCACAGGGCGTTGGGGTCAGTGGAATGTCTCCTAGGGAAATAGAGAGATTGAGAGGGGGAGAGGTTAGAGCAGGAATGTAGATGAGCTCAGTCTTGCCTGGATTGAGCTTGAGATGGTGGTTGTCCATCCAGCTCTGGATGTCTCTCAGGCAAGCGGAGATGCGGGCTGACACCTGAGTGTCAGAGGGTGAGAAGGAGAGAAAGAGTTGAGTATCGTCAGCATAGCAGTGGTAAGAAAGACCATGAGCAGTGATAACAGGGCCAAGGGATTTGGTGTAGGTGGAGAAGAGGAGGGGACCAAGAACTGAGCCCTGGGGGACTCCTGTGATAAGGGGACGGGGTGCCGATACTTTACCAGCCCAGGCAACCTGGGAGGAGCGTTCGGAGAGGTAGGACTTAATCCAGGCCAGGGCCGAGCCGCCGATCCCCGCCGCAGACAGGGACGACAGGAGGATGGAATGGTCTACGGTGTCGAAGGCGGCAGAGAGGTCTAGAAGTAGTAGCACGGAGGAGAGGGAGGCTGCACGAGCTGCATGAAGCATCTCGCTGACGGAGAGGAGTGCGGTCTCCGTTGAGTGGCCAGGTTTGAAGCCGGACATTACTGAGTGCTTGTCTTCAGCTCTTTAAATTCACACACACACACGCACGCACGCACGCACGCACGCACGCACGCACACACACACACACACAGAAAATTCAGCTGGCCTGCGTAGCATACTGAAAGCATAGTGCATAGCGCTCTAGCTGCATATATTTATCCACATTTTTTTAGTGGATACTATACTACACTCAAACAGTTGTACGGTCTGCACCACTCAACCATTATACAGCAATCAAATCAGCATGAAATGGAGTGAGAACTACACTGTAGAAAGAATATTGTATCTGCTCACCATACAGTACCTACGAGGTTACAGTTTAGCTCACCATACAGTACCTACGAGGTTACAGCTTAGCTCACCATACAGTACCTACGAGGTTACAGTTTAGCTCACGATACAGTACCTACGAGGTTACAGTTTAGCTCACCATACAGTACCTACGAGGTTACAGCTTAGCTCACCATACAGTACCTACGAGGTTACAGTTTAGCTCACCATACAGTACCTATGAGGTTACAGCTTAGCTCACCATACAGTACCTACGAGGTTACAGTTTAGCTCACCATACAGTACCTACGAGGTTACAGCTTAGCTCACCATACAGTACCTACAAGGTTACAGTTTAGCTCACCATACAGTACCTACGAGGTTACAGCTTAGCTCACCATACAGTACCTACGAGGTTACAGCTTAGCTCACCATACAGTACCTACGAGGTTACAGCTTAGCTCACCATACAGTACACGAGGTTACAGTTTAGCTCACCATACAGTACCTGCGAGGTTACAGCTTAGCTCAGAATACAGTACCTACGAGGTTACAGTTTAGCTCACCATACAGTACCTACGAGGTTACAGTTTACCTCACCATACAGTACCTACGAGGTTACAGCTTAGCTCACCATACAGTACCTACGAGGTTACAGTTTAGCTCACCATACAGTACCTGCGAGATTACAGCTTAGCTCACCATACAGTACCTATGAGGTTACAGTTTAGCTCACCATACAGTACCTACGAGGTTACAGTTTAGCTCACCATACAGTACCTACGAGGTTACAGCTTAGCTCACCATACAGTACCTACGAGGTTACAGTTTAGCTCACCATACAGTACCTACGAGGTTACAGTTTAGCTCACCATACAGTACCTACGAGGTTACAGCTTAGCTCACCATACAGTACCTACGAGGTTACAGTTTAGCTCACCATACAGTACCTACGAGGTTACAGCTTAGCTCACCATACAGTACCTACGAGGTTACAGTTTAGCTCACCATACAGTACCTACGAGGTTACAGCTTAGCTCACCATACAGTACCTACGAGGTTACAGCTTAGCTCACCATACAGTACCTACGAGGTTACAGCTTAGCTCACCATACAGTACCTACGAGGTTACAGCTTAGCTCACCATACAGTACCTACGAGGTTACAGCTTAGCTCACCATACAGTACCTACGAGGTTACAGTTTAGCTCACTGTTGGGCACACTAACATACTATTTAAGCAAGTGTACATTTTTCAGATGGTCTCCAAATTGTCTGGTGAAATATAGAAGATAAAATGGTGACACTTTATTTTGAGTGTCCCATGTTGATCTCAACTTGATATCAACTGAATGTTGAGATACAGCAAACAGTCAGTTTATACTTTGCTGAGTGTCAATAGAGTGTTTCTTGAAAGGAGTCTTCAGTGTCAATACAGTGTTTTTTGACACTCACTTTTTTGTGGAGTTTGTGGACAATCACCTGCCATGCAATTGACTTTAAATCAACACTGAATTGATATTCAATTGATATCAGTTGATATCAAGTTGAGTGTCAACATGGGACACTCAAAATAAAGTGTTACCGTTAAAATATACCTCTGTGTTTGAGCTAAGATAAAATATACCTCTGTGTTTGAGCGAAGATAAAATATACCTCTGTGTTTGAGCTAAGGTAAAATATACCTCTGTGTTTGAGCTAAGGTAAAATATACCTCTGTTTGAGCTAAGGTAAATATACCTCTGTGTTTGAGCTAAGATAGAATATACCTCTGTGTTTGAGCGAAGATAAAATATACCTCTGTGTTTGAGCTAAGATAAAATATACCACTGTTTGAGCTAAGGTAAAATATACCTCTGTGTTTGAGCGAGGATAAAATATACCTCTGTGTTTGAGCTATGGTAAAATATACCTCTGTTGAGCCAAGCACTTGTGAGCAATACAAGTAGATCAACAGTAGACCTAGAATGTTATTAGCTGCTATTAGGATATGAGGATAAGCCTTTCTGTTATAAACTCATCGATCTAATGTACCCTGTAGTGGCACTGTA
>JAKUDI010000967.1:0-39568 GCA_022702515.1 Ilyophis sp. 1 JC-2022
AGTATATATGTATATGAGAGTGAGTATATATGTATGTAAGAGAGAGTATATATGTATGTGTGAGAGAGTATGTATGTATGTGAGAGAGAGTATATATGTATGAGAGAGTATGTATGTATGTGTGAGAGAGTATATATGTATGTGAGAGAGAGTATATATGTATGTGAGAGAGAGTATATATGTATGTGAGAGAGAGTATATATGCATGTGTGAGAGAGTATGTATGTATGTGTGAGAGTATGTATGTATGTGAGAGAGAGTATGTATGTATGTGAGAGAGAGTATATATGTATGTGAGAGTGAGTATATATGTATGTGAGAGAGAGTATATATGTATGTGAGAGAGAGTATATATGTATATGAGAGTGAGTATATATGTATGTGAGAGAGAGTATATATGTATGTGAGAGAGAGTATATATGTATGTGAGAGAGAGTATATATGTATGTGAGAGAGTATATATGTATGTGAGAGTGAGTATGAATTATGGCCTAAACGGCCCCTCATACGTGTGTGTGTGTGTATATATATATATATATATATCTGAACAAGAAATGTTTTCAACGTACAAAAATGTCAAGTTACTCACGCATAGCCTACAAGGCACTGTCTTTTATTCATTAATTAAAACTAGGCCTGCCATTAAAAGTATTAATATCAAAACGAGGCCAAGTTACAACAAAACAGCATTAATTAGGGTGAGCAACAATCGGTAAACTAGCTCTATTCCAAAGCAATGCTACCCCATCTCTGCTAAATGATTTAATGTAACTTGGACCTGTGTTTTTCATCTTACCATCTGGGAATGTGGTCACTGAAACAAAGTGTAAAATGGCGATTATTTATAGTGGAAATAATCTGCAATTCAGATATTTTACACTAACAAATGTAAGGAAATTAGTACACTATAGGCTATGTTTGAACAAGTGTCTGAATGCAGTGCTTTGGGTTTATGAAGCACATATTTATGAAGCACATCATGCATAAAATGCATTATAATAATACTAAATTATTGATATTATTATTTGGAATATTTGTATTTGAATATAAACCTGTGTGGTCCTACAGAGCCTAGACATTTTTTCGTTGACAAAATTGCGTTCACAAATAACATTTGTTATTATTTCACGTTAAAACAATTAGTACTACTTTAGTTCTTTGACTTCATCTGATCCACAAACATGCAGTCGGCTACATTCATGGGCCAAACATATGTCTGAATAGGTTTGTTACATTAAATATTTAGGGTATTTACTAGGTGTACATATTTTAAATTTGTATCTGTATTTATTAATCCCCCCTTTCTCAATTGTAAATTATGTTCCTTGGTATAAATGTTTGTTTGTCAATTCAAACAGACAGAAAAATACCAGCAAAGAACATTTTAAAACCTATACATTTCTAAAATTAACTTGAAAAGTATAAACATATTTTTTCTGGAGTGTCATGTTTAAAGCAATCATTGAAATGAAGTGTTCTTCCATGAGGCAATTTTTGTTATTTGACATCTGACACATTCTCCTCAGATGGTAAGATGAAAAAACACAGGTCCAAGTTACATTAAATAATTTAGGACAGATTGGGTAGCACTGTTTGTTGTAGCTTGGCCTCATTTTGATATCAATACTTTTAATGGCCTAGTTTTTGCTAGTTTTAATTAATGACAGTACTTTGTAGGCTATGCGTGAGTAACATTTGTACATTGAAAATGTTTTTTTGTTCAGATATCATGACTTTTTGCACTGTGTCGGTTATGATCGAGTAGCTAACTGATGATATATAGATGTATGAGTCATAAGATAAGAAAATCTACAGAGACCTGCAGACACAAGACATGCAAATATACTTGCATTGGCATAGGTGTGGGTTCTGTGCTTTACCATGAATGACAAATAAATGAAAGTGCAATATTAGGGCATATTAGGAAATAATGAAGCCACCGTGTGTAGCCTATGCAAGACAAGGGGCTTTTACATGTAACAGCATTGTAGTGATTTATTAGAGTTAAATGAGGCAAGAACTTAATTTTATGAGAAAAGGCAATGTAGCCAATTTAATGTGAATGTGGTTGACAAATGTTACAGGGCCAGTGGGAGAATCAAAACAACAGAATGGCACTTGTATGATAGCCTAGTAAATATATTAGTAGCCTATTAAATAATGTAACATTACAGTTCTTCTAATAAGTACAGCTGGCTACATAACGTTATCCCAGGTAGCAAAATTGGCTTGGCCCTACAGCGGCCCGAATCCGGCATGCCATAAGAAATCAATCGGCCAAAATCTGGATGTCAGACTCATGCCAGACTCGTGATGAATGACGCGCCGGAATCGGCCACATACCGGTATGATTCTGGAGACCAACACTAAGCCGACATTGCCAGCTTTGGGCCGCAATCACCCCAACATGCTGAGCAGTAACCAGAATCAGCTCGATTCACGTTTGCCAGATCTGGGCGCAACGCCTCAAATCTGTGGCTAGCCACAGCCGGCCATATCTTAGAATCAGGCGACTCTGCCGAAGGAAGGCCAGAATCGGCCCGAATAACTGTCGCTGTAGCCGACACTCAGCCGACAGTGCCGGCACTCAGCTGGAATCGGCACAGGTCCGTAGGCTACCTGGGATGTCATTGTTATAGTATCATAATACAAAAAGTTATGTAGCCTAGCCTATATTGGATTCTTTTTCGGATGGTATTTGTTTCTTCATAGTAAGTGAAAACATGTACATGGCTACTCTGTCATTTCACCCATCATACCTGTGCCATGATAAGCATGTTTAAAAGTTTGTCTTATTCTTACCTGACCCTCTCCGCCAAGAACAAAGCAAAGACTCCACAGCAGTTTCCTTGAATATAAAAGGCACTTTGTCTGCTCAGTCATTTGAAAGCAATGTGATGTTCTTAAAAAAGGCATCCAACTTTATTACAGTTTTCTGTACTGAGATGGATTTATAAGGTGTTTTGATTCACTTCGTAGTAGCTAGCAACATTAGCTTCCTGACTAACTAGCAGCTGACTGACGTTCAAATTTCACAACGAGCTAACATAAGCCTAACGTTAGTTGTGCAACACAGATGCATATTTCCCATAAGTCTTTTCATAGCCTATAAGAAAAGAAGACAATTACTACTGTCAAAGATAATAGCCTACCACAGATTATTATTATAATTAATAGTGTTTGCAATAGGCCTACATTTTCTGCAGAAGTATGCTCGGAGGTTATTCTAATTATTTTAAATTGACTAACCATTGACTGACCATTGTTTTAAATTGACTAACCATGAATCCGATATGTTTGTAAAAACCGACGGTTTATAAACTCTAGTACATTTTCTTAGAAGCCTACTTAGTTTTTATGGTCACATTGTTACGGCAGTGTGTAGGATTGGACCCAAATGCAGGACTCAGAGACAGATGGCTCTTTGAACTCCACGCAGGAGACTTTATTTACAAGTAATAGCCCACACAGGGTAGCAGGCAGGAGATCCTGGCTGCGTACCAATATTCTTCACTCCCCACCTCCTTTTCTCCACTCTCCCGCTACCACTCCTCTCATACCCGGAAGTATGCAAAACTGTTGTTTCGAGTACTTGCATGTACAGTATACAATGTATCTGACATTGCGGTTTGCTTCGAGACATTAATTCATATGTAACCATTAATACATAATTAAGGTGTAATCAGCAACATTATATTCAAACACAAAGATCTAGCAGGGGTCAGAGCTGGAGAATCTGTCAAAAGAGATAAGGAGAATGAAGGGCAGGAGCAGGGCTAGGACGGAGACAGGCAGGGCAGGCAGGAGAACCAGAGCTGGGCTGGATGGGAACAGGCTGGACAGGCAGGAGAACACAAACTGAAAAAAAAGGAGAACACAGGAGAACACAAACTGGATGGGTCATTCCAGCCAGACTCTTCAGCCACGCAGCGGGAACCTTGGCGGAGGTGGAGAAGGCATTGGGCGGCATCTCTACTGCAAACAGAATGGTTGAAGACCTTCCTCATCTCTGAGATGAAGGTCGGGTAATGGAAACTGGCTGAGAGTTAGCTGTCCCAGATCGTGGTGGCCCAGTCTCGCGCACCTCCCCCAAGACAAGCCATGATGAAGGCGATCTTGGCTTAGTCAGTGCAGTAGGAGCTGGGTTGCTTGTCGAATACTAGATCACATTGCATCAAGAAACCCCTGCATTTCCCCAAAAGGCAGAGGTAGCATTCCGGATGGGTAATGCGGGGTACTCTAGTCAGGGGAAGCGGCGGAGAAGCAGGCTGCCTGGATTCAGGAGGACTGGGTGGTGCCACAGGAACTGGAGGACGCAGGCTGGTGAACAACTGCGACAACTGGGACTCCATCTGACCCATTTGTATGGAGAGGGTCTTCAGGGACTCCATTACGTCTTGGAGCAAGTGTCCGTGCTGGTCTACAACTGTCCCCTGGGAACCCATCTGTACGGAGAGGGACTTTAGGGTCTCCATAACATCCCGGAGTTGTAGGTTGTGCTGAGCAATAACTGCCTCCTGGCAGGCGATGGTGTGGAGGATCTGCTGGGTCCATCACTGGCTAGATTACTTTATTCTATATATAAATGCAGGGGTGCCAATAATTGTGGCACACGTGGTTTTGTTAAAAATAATTATTTCTTGATGAGATTTTTTTTTTTTTTTCCAGTGTGACATTAAGCTAACGGTGAATTTTTTATAACCCTTTTTACTCATCTTTACCAGGGCTGCCAATAATAGTCGAGGGCACTGTATATATACAGATGCACTCAAATTTGTTGGTACCCCTGGTAAAGATGAGTAAAAAGTGTTATAAAAAACAGTTTTCATGAGAAAAAAAATCCCTCATCAAGAAATATTTTTTTTTAACAAAACCACGTTGGCCACAATTATTGGCACCCCTGCATTTATATATAGAATAAAGTATAATTTTTTTCTATTTGGTCGCATATCATTTGCATGCCATGACTTCCTGATGTCTGTGACCCAACAATATCAAAAGACTCTTGATATCTTATTTTCTGGTACTCTTATAAGCAATACTAAATGTCTGCATTTGAATGGATCTCTATGGAAATTGCGGGATGGGACTAGATTTAGCTGTAAATTACACTGGAACAGTATAGAACACATGGTTGGCTAAATGGCTTTAAGTTATCAAGGTCTGACGTATCAAACAAGCCTTAAACCTTCACTCTGCTGCCAGAAATACAGTAGATATGGATGGATAACTTGAATGCTTTCTTCTCCTGACTTATTTTTCCATAGAGTTCAATAGGAAAGTTTGCATTATGCATGTAAAATAGATCTGATTGCAGTTTTGAACACATCTCAAATGCATCTTTGAGCCCTGAAGATTTCATCTAGCATATTTAGTTATGAAGCTATGAGGGCTCAAATATGACTGAAATTTTAATGTGACATGAAATGAACCAGAATTTGAGCTACCCCTAGGTACTTCAAGGAGCCATAACTCGCAAGATATTCATAGAATAAAGTTTGCATTTTGTATAACTTCATTAAATAGATATAATAGTTAATGTACAAAAAAATCTGGGAATTTTGAGGGGGTCAGGTGGGAACAATTCCCAGAATTGATAGATTTTATATGGAATGACCCATATATACAGTCAAGCCGGAAAGTCTTCCCACCCCTTTCACCTTCTCCACGTTTTATTACATTACAGACATATTCTACAATAGATTGAGTTAATTTTTTGTATAGAAATTCTACACAAAATAGCCCATAACGACAAAGTGAAAACATGTTTTTAGAAATTTTTGCAAATGTATTAAAAATGAAAACATTTTAATCTCTCATTTACATAAGTATTCATACCCTTTGCTTTAACATATTTTTAAAGTATCATATTTAATATTTGGTCACATATTCTTTGCATGCTGTTACTTCCTGAAGTCTGTGACCCATCAACATCAAAAGCCTCTCAATATCTTATTTCCAGGTACTGTTACAAGCGATACTATAAGCTCTCTGCATTTGAATGGATCTCTATGGGAATTGGGGGGTGAGACTAGATTCAGCTGTAAATTACATTGATACAGTATGGAACACATGGCTGGCTAAATGGCTGTAAGTCATCAAGGGTCTGAGCTATCGAATGAGCCCCAAACCATCACTCTGTTGCCAGATATGGAGTAGATGTGGATGGATCACTGCAAGGGTTATAAGACTCATTTTCCTATAGAACTCTATGGGGAAAAAAGTGAAACGTGAAACTAGATTCCTCTTGGATGGGAGAATTCTCAATCCAGTAGTACCAAGAGAAGTTGTTAAACTGAAAGTGCAGTACTGCCAGATTGATGGTTCATTCTTGCAAATTACGATGTAGTTGGGTTAAATGGGTTTTGCAGTGTCTAAACACTATTTTCAGTAAAGCTGGTGAAGATTGCTACTGTTCACTTAAGTGATTCACTTTGAAAGAACAAATCATTCCTGATTGTACACCATCCACAGTTCAGACACTGATCTGTTTCCATGCCAAATAGACAAGACACATAAGATTGCAATATCTGTAAGTTTTAGAAATGTAGAATGACTGAAATGGGCAATAGCCTGAAACCATTGGAAGCTGCAGCTGCAATTGGCATAATTTCCCTTCGTCTATGGCCTTTCATGGCAATTTGAGTCCTAGATGTTTTAGAATTGCATTACAATTACACTAGGCATGCCAGGCGGCATGAATATTTATTATTTTATTCAAATAACAACTGCAATTAGTGAGTTTGTGAAGAAGCTGCTTGAATTTGTAGTGCAATTTACAAACATACGCACACACAAAAGTGGAACAACAAACAAGTTTTAATGTTTCGGTGTTCATGATATTGTATGTATGATACATTAACTAGAATGTATAAATTATACTGTACTTGTACAAAGGAAATCATATCTCTGATATCTCACAGGGTAGCTAAAGAATAATAATTTAATTGTGTAATACATTGTGCACATTATACACTGCAGTTTTTAACATTTTTATATTATAACACTTATTTTTTCACATTTTCTTTTACATTTTATAAGTAATGTATAGATTATTTAATATAAATTTGACATAATGTGTTTCTGACTCTATATTTTGACTCCCTCTGAGAGTGTCAATATATGAGCTAACAATTCTGGAGCCACTGTGCATTAGAGCGATAACCTTGGAAACAGCATCCAAGGGCTTCTCAGTGGGAATTTTATATCTTTTCCTCAATCTAAACAGGCCAATTCAATAGCAGTGTAGGGAATACTTCATGATGTGTGTGTGTGTGCAGGAACTTACAGAACAGATTCTGGAAAAAATTATTGAAGATCAAAACCTAAAGAAGCTGAAAGTCTTTGCTAGCACCAAACAAACTGTAATAGTTAAAATATTACACTTGAAGGCACAACAATGACTAATAGGCTAAATCATAAGTATACTTGCTTGTTTTTTCATCATGAAGAAAGTTCAAGTTACAGCACAGTGCACTTTGCAACACTCAGCTTTGTCCTGCTGTGAAAATTCCAGGGAGGATAATATAATTCGAATGATGATTGCTTTAGTGTGTTTCAAAGTATCGAAGGCATGTGGAAAAAAAATGAAAATTGGTTATATTTATGGTTATGCAAATTCTTTAATGATTTCATTATAAGTATGTGAGAGGAATAGTTTCAGTTTGGCAGGGCATTTTACTCATCAAGCAATGGTGCCTGTGATCTTCCTGTGCCAGCTGTGCTAGTTGGTGAATTGCAGAGTGCAAAGGAGCAGCTGCTGGCTACACACGTCTCGGAAGACACGCTTGCAAGTGTTGGCAGTCTTCTGAACTGACAGAGGATGTTACGGTGAGGGGTGAGCCCACAGTTGTAACTGGGCATTCCAAATTGGAAAAGAAAAATAGGGCATAGAAAGTTGTTTTAAAATGCCATTAAACACTGTTTACATGCCTGATGAGCTGTTAAAGTCTACATGCCGCATACAATTAATTATTGTATTAATGAGCCCAACAGCAACTTTGTAAGAACTACAGGGTGCAATGGCTGAGATGGGAAAAAAATGTTTATGAGCTGATAACATCCCAGTCAGTCCACATAACTGGCCTGTCGGTGTTGAGTTGCAACACTTTGCATTTTGAAAAAATATTTACACATTTTTTTCCTCTGAGCAACTCACTTAAACACTTTTTGTAAAAGTCAATTTGGGATTTGAAATGGGTTTTTCAGTAATAGCTTCGTTCTTATCATTGACATACATACATGCAGTTTTGTGGAGTGACAGGGATGATGTTCCCATGGACATTTTTTATCCATCTCAGCCCTCAGTCCTTCAAAGTTACTGTTGACCTCGCAGTGGTTTCCAAAACCACTTGCCCCGCTACTCAATTTTAAGTGACAGCCCGATCTAGGCAGGGTCAGGGTGTCACAATACACCTATCCACTTTCTAATGATGGACTTTTCTTACCTTTTTTAAAAACAAAAACTCTTGTCCTGATCTATGGTCTTCTACAACTTTATCCCAAAATAGTTCTTCATGACTTTTTGATTAAAATTAACTTCCTGACTGAGGGACCTTACTAAGACTAATCTATCATTTAATTTATCATTATATATATATATATATATATTGTATATACAGTGCCCTCCACTATTATTGGCACCCCTGGTAAAGATGAGTAAAAAGGGTTATTAAAAAAATCACCGTTTGGTGAATTAGCTTAATCTCACACTGAAAAAATGAGAAAAATCCAAGCTTTAATTGAAGTAAATTTATTATGAAAAAAACAATCCCTTATCAAGAAATAATTATTTTTAACAAAACCTTGTGTGCCACAATTATTGGCACCCCTGCATTTATATATAGAATAAAGAATAAAAATCATTTTTAATATTTGGTCGCATATCCTTTGCATGCCATGACTTCCTGATGTCTGTGACCCAACAACATCAAAAGGCTCTTGATATCTCATTTTCTGGTACTCTTACAAGTGATACTATAATGTCTCTGCATTTGAATTGATCTGTATGGGAATTGTGGGGTGGCACTAAATTTAGCTGTAAATGCTGGAACAGTATGGTTGGTAAAATGGATGTAAGTCATCAAGGGTCTGACATATAAAACTAGCCTAAACCATCACTCTGCTGCCAGATATGCAGTAGATATACTTTTCCACCAAGTATTAAATCATTTTAATTTAGCGTGTTCAATAATTTTTTCCTGTGTCCTTCCACTTTATTGCACATAACTCTTTTTAAAGATTGGAATGTAACAATTTATTTAGCTATGTAGTTTTATTGAGGTAATACCAATGTCTGGGCAAATTTTTATGTGAATAGCTGCATGAAATATGTTTAATAAAAAGATTGTTGACGTGTCAAATACTTATTTCTCCCACTGTATGTATGTATGGCCATGTTGGGAATTAATTCAGGGGTTAATGCCACGGGCTTGACATAGATGGCAGCTTTTGGAAGGTTTTTTTTTTGTATTGTATACCTTCCTGGTATATTATATACTTCAAAGCTTGCTTATGCATGCTGATTAAGATATTTAAAAAAATTAAAAAAAACATTAACTTTAACCAATATTTCAAAAACCCTTCAAAGTAGGGCCAAAACCTGTGAAAATGACATTGTCTGGCAGCTTGCAAATACAAATTACCGATTTTATAAGCAATATAATTCAACAATAGAAATGTTTAAAATAAATGAAGCAAATTGAATCTGTCTTACTGTCATATGTAGTTATTGCAGTCACTCTCTTTCCTGTAAAGTGTAATTGTAGTTTATAGTGAAACCATATTGTATTATAGACTTTGGATATTTTAGTCTTTATGACCATGTTATTTCACAACCGGACAAAGGCGTCAACCAACAATGTCCCGCTCTGATTGTATGAATATAAATCCATGGCACCCCACAATGGCAAACTAGTGGAAATAACATCTTCATTATGTCTATGTCTGCCTCATTCTATTTTCCCTTTTTTCCCACTCACTGACACCACTAGATTCCACTAGACAGCTTATGCATGCCTATGTCTTAGTACCAATCATGTACTTCTACTTTATTGTATCTAATCCCCAAGAAGCTCTTAACACTATGGTATTGAGGAACATTATCAATGGGAATAAAACATAATAAAGTACACTGATTACAAACGCGTCTAAAACGTACAGCCTGGAAACAGGTCACAAGTGAACCATGTGTTGCCATGTGATATTGGATTGCAGGCAGTTGCACCATTATCACATTTGAATAATCTGCCGTCCATTTTTTCATTAACAGTAGATGGCAGTAAATGCTTAAGCTCCGCTTTATTATTACCGTCTTGTTCAGTTCAGTGCAGAGCAGAGACTGATATTTGCATTATGCGGATGGATTGCTGTAATCACCTGTGTCCACCATTAGCCCAACTAGATACAATTTGGAGCTGGGTATCTGCACAAAATCTAATATAAAATGATACCAGTACATTTCAGACCATACTACTAGTTACAGCAGATAATTAAGTAAAACATATGAAATGGAGAAAATATTCAAAAGGTGTCTATTTGGCCAAGACAATATTGGATATATCCCATTATTGTGGGATGTCCTTCGTGAATAAATATGTAAGACTAACGCCGAGGGCCAACCCACTCTCACACAAGGTTTACCACAAAATATATGATAAATTCATCCTTTTATCATGACTACACATTTATAAAATGATTTGTATTTGGGTCCTCATCTAATATTGTTACTTGTTTTGTTAACCAGTGTCAAATAGTTATGGCATTTTCCTTTTTTCAGTCTGTGGTTTATAGCTTTATTGTCTTCAGATTATTAGCATAATTGCATTTTCTGATGGGTTTTAATGCTTCCCAGCTGCTCATTTTATAAGCTGTGGATGTGCGCAGACACAGCGTACCTCTGAATAGCTTTTTCTCTGGTATATTTTCTGCAGTTAACCACTCAATAGGAACTGCTATTTTGAACATAGTTATTCACAGTACAAATGTTCCTATTTATGTACATATTTATGTTTATGCATATGAATGTTCCTTCAATCATGGTTTACAAATGGAAGTCAAGATGCCAAAAAAGAAGGCGGCCTATTATTCTGAATAATATTATTGGTGTTCAGGTAGACATGGTTTTATCCAATATCCTTTTAATTGCAATCTATGCTATTCCCTTTTAATAGGTTTTTATTTATCTATTTATTTATTTGTTTATTTTGTAGAGGAACTGCTACAGGAGCATGCCAACTTAAAATATTTGATACAGCCTGAATGTAGTTTTCAATATTGACAATTCTAGATCTATCAATATACATTTTCTGCTAATTATCTGCCACCTAGATTAGAAGAAACAAACTCTACCATGAAGTGTTCAGGAAAAGTGAAACCAGATGGTCCCTGGCCAAGGCCCGTCTTCCTCGATTGCTCAGTTTGGCCGGGCGGCTAGGTCTAGGAAGATTCTTGGTGGTTCCAAACTTCTTCCATTTATGAAAGATGGTGGCCACTGTGCTCTTTGGGACCTGTAAAGCTGCAGAAATTTTTCCGTACCCTTCTCCAGATCTATTCCTTAACACAATCTTGTTTCTGAGGTCTGCAGATAATTCCTTTGACCCCATGGCTTGGAGTTTGCTCTGACATGCACTGTCAACTGTGGGACCTTATATAGGCAGGTGTTGGTAATCCCCAATCATGTCCAATCAATAGAATTTATCACAAGTGGACTCCAATTAAGTTGTAGAAACATCTCAAGCAGTATCAGTGGAAACAAAATGCACCTCAGCTCACTTTTGGGTGTCATATCAAAGGGTGTGCACACTTGTGTACATATGATATTTTACATTTAGATTTTTAATAAAATAGCACAAATGTCTAAAAACCTGAATTTTGAGACAAAAAATGAGCTCAATCTATTGTAGAATATGTCTGTAACGTAATAAAACGTGGAGAAGGTGAAAGGGGTGTGCAGAATTTCCGGCTTGACTGTATGTGTTTATACATAGCATACAGATTTTACAAGTGCAGATTAATACAGAAACCTAAGCATTGGAGCTGGCAAGCAACTATTATTATCTTCCAATCTACTCACATCTCACAATGATAAAGAAAATGAGTTTACTTGTGCATGCTGAATGACCACACAGACTATATCAGTAGGCATGTACAGAGATAAACACCCACATATGCTGAAGCATATTTCCCATGCCCTGAGACAGCAAATGTGCCCTTTTGGCTGCAGCAATTTTTTCTTTTTGTAAAGCACTCACCCGCCATTTTGTTTCCTTTCCATCTAATTACTATTTAAATGGAGTACATTTAAAACGCCATTCCAGGGTGCAGCAGAGTAGTTTTGGCAGTGCTGTTTCCAACCTACTGTGCTGCACCCATTCAGTATGAATAATAAGTGCTACATTTGTATATGCATTATAATTTCATAAATAATGTTGTTCTCGTGATTATGGTCTATTTGCAAGGCTGCCCTAAATTGCTTGCATTCGTTGGTCTTGACCACATTCTAAAAGGCAACTTCAGGCAGAACTGAACTTCTTCTCACATCTAAATATAAGTTGAAAAATAAAAATTAATTAATATAATTAAACATGCTGAAGTTGAACTTAATTATTTGACTGGTCATGTAAAATGGCACCTCAAATCATGACACACTGTCTACTCAAACTGAAAAAAATCGTGAAATTTTTGGGATTTTAGTATAATGTTAGGTATGTTAGGTATGAGGCAAAGCTACATTATTCTGTAGTCAGTACAATTTCACCGTAACAATTTGGAGGGCTAAAAACCTTAGTATGCAGATGCATCTTTCATAGCATGGCTGCTGAACACTTGCTTGCTTTTAGATTTTCTGACATAGTACAGGAAGTACTCTTACTGACAACTTCTAAATCATTTAGTATTTCAATCCCAAACAGCTGAGCTGTCTCTGCTCTTTTAGAGATTGTATTGTATGATTAATAATTTTTCAATTAAATTAAAGCCACTTGATTGGATTTTTAACCTTACACAATAAAATGAGACTAAGTGTTCTTAAGAATTATTGTTTAATTAATAAAAGCTATAGGCAACACAAGTAGATTCCTAGCGATGTATATCCTATCATTTTATTAGTTCTTAACATGTTTGGTGGATTGGATAAACATGTTGGTACATTTTTTCCATTATTACTTGTGAAATAATTATACCAATAACATTCCATGGCGGTCTTATGCCTCTCTGCTATAAGCCTATTGAAAGATGAGGAATTCAGAGTGATGAACAGGTGGAAGCACTGAGTCAAGCTGTAGAGTCAAGAAGATGCATACAAAAACAGGGTTGTACCTGCTTCAGTATAGCTCACGTGGGAGAGAACAGCAGTCTAGCAGTTTTAAAATGGCTCAGCAATTGGCAGGAAAAACAACTTCAGAATCTATCCTGATGTGGATGTAGGAAGACATATTTATGAAAAACACTATGTAGTTCATAAAGACTTATGAACAAAATATTGCTGCAGGATAAATATTAGTTCTTAGTAACAGGACCCATTGCGATAAAAACAAATTTTATGCTCAAATGATAAGACGGGTGTAATTAGAATTTAATGTCATAGCATACACCACAAAATCTGTAGCTATGCTACAGTAGCTTGCCAGAGAATAATATTGCACAGGGAGCATAGTGTACGATGAGGAGAAGAAATACAACTTAAGTAGAGGTATGTGTAAAATACATCAGACTTCTGTGATTTGTTCTCTGAGAAACTGACCACTATCTACTGCCAACTCTCTAGTGTGGTGATTTCTGATGCCAAATATGTTGCTCCCAGATGGCAAGTAGAGACTATCTTGAGCTCTAGTGATCTGTCTGGTGTCTGGTGGAATATTATTCATATTTCATAAATTAACATTAATTCACTGTTTATAGTTTCTCATTCGTGCTGGTGATGGGCAGCATGGGAAGTAAAAATAGGTAAGTTAATTAAGTAGTGACAACACAAATTGTCAATAGTGTCTTTCATAAAATTGTCTTTTTATTGGTTTGGACAGAAAATAACCATTTCCCCTTCTTTGCTCAAAGTCTTTTCATGGTCCTGTTAACAGTACTTCTAAACACACAAAAGAAGCTGATGGCAACATGACTAGTGTGTTCCAAGAAAAATATTATGTCCTGTTTCTTTTAACAAATGTTAATTTATTTGTCAGTATATGAAACGAAAGCCTTTGTTTCACGCCCTTGGTGTTCTGCTGCATATATTAGTTGGGCAGCTAAGCAGATGGAAGCAAGTGTAAGGTAATAACAAATGAAAACACTGGTTCATTTATTTTCAGTTCACAGTTACATCACCTAGAAATTAGCAGATGAACCAGAATGGAAGTAACTAATATATTCATTATCTGTTATGATATTTATGCCTCTCTCAAATTATGTTAAATGTTCATTTACAGGCAAACAGAAAATAAATAAATTGCTAGTTGACACACAAAAACATACCAACAATTTATTTTGTAACAAAAATAAATGTCATTATGCAGATATCCTATCTTTACACACACACACACACACACACACATATAAAAGTATACCTAAAGAAAATCCAAAGAAAGAAACAAAGGATAGCTAAAGAGGGTCAGTGGAGCCATGATGCAATCTGAAGATGTGGGTATTCAGTCTGCATTGGTAGATTTTTGCTGCCCTGACTGTAGTGGGAAGCGCATTCCACTACCAGGGGGCCAGAACAGATAGGAGAGTTTACGTAAGTGCAGGCAAGCAGGGAGGGAGCAGTCTGGTTGGACAAGAGAGGTTTGGTTTGTTTGTAGTGTCTCACAATCTTTTAATGATAAAACAGAACTATCATTAGGCTAGCACCAAGATTTTGAATTTGATGTTAGTGGTTAGAGGTAGCCAGTGGAGGCAGATGAGAAGGTGTGTAGCTGAGCCTGGGGAGGTTTGATGGCAGAGGCAGAGAGACCAGCGAGGAGGTAGTTGTAGTAGTCCAAATGGCATATGTCCAATGTCTATACTAAGAGCTGAGTAGGTGCTGTAAAACTTCCAATGGTAAAATGCATGTCAACAAAGGAAATTAAAGAATAAATTCAACTGCAGATATGATATAAATAGTACCTTCCACCAGATGTCAAGGTCCAGACCCCTTGTACTTAGGAAACAGTTAATTTGTCTATTTACATTTACAAATGCTTGAATGTTCATAATTATTTTGTATAAAATTTTACATTACATCACATCACATTTTAGAGACTATTTTGTGGCCATAATTGGCTATGAAAACAGAGTGGTTGAAGTTAATTCTGGAGATTGGGTTGTTGGGTGTTTCTATGGTGATGCTCTGGCCCTCTGGGGCAGAGTGGAATTATGGGATTAAGGAGCTGCTGCAGAGACACCAAAATGACACTGGTTTTCCCACAATCCCCCTCTTCAGCTTTGTATGTGTTTTCTATCTGTAATTTCTAACAATTAGCAAGACTCTAATCCTGTTTTCAGATTTACACTTTTTTTTGCAGAAAATGTCAATTGTGAAATCCATATGCCATACTAATTTGTAAACGTTCTTAATGTTCTGTGTCCTTATATAAGCACCATCTATAATTTATATTACATTTCTCATTTGGCTTAAGTGGGAGCTGACTGGGTAGTAAGATAAATGCAGTTGGCTAGTTTCATGTCTTGGCAAGTCTTTGCACACCTATGACTACATTGGCCAATACAGATCAAAACATTTAAGATATGTAGACATAGATAATAATAGATTCAATAATACAGTGTGCTGCCCAGTCCAGTTGGTTGAGATTTTCTGACTGTTAATTATAGTTTCTTATGTTTAGGGAGAGTAATTCAATAATGTGTTTGTTTCAGATGTAGCTATAAGTAAAACTACATTGAGCATCTGCAATATTTATGAAGATACTAGTGGATTGTCAGATGAACAATACCCTTGAGCCGATTACGAACACATTTATTTCAGCTGTACGTGCTAAGAACTAATTTACTGCTAATACCAAAAGTGTTCTTGGAATTAATTTCCTGTCAGATCAGCAGTATTCAAGTGAATATTTTATGATTTTGCATTAGCTGTATTTGTCTAGCGTTGTGACACGATCGAGTCATTTTCTCAGGGAAACACATTAATAATTGAACTCTGTCCAACAAAGAACAGCAAGGATGACAGCATAATTGTACTTTTTCAGAGGGCGTTTCACATGGTGTAAAATGAGAATGGCCTGTCACCGTTTAAATGTCAATTTTAACATTTAATCTGAAGTTTAAATGTGGGCCGTGTGATAGAACAAAAGGTTGAATGGTATATTTAACATGTATGTTTTCTCTGGAAGCCTGCAAGACTTTCAGATGTCCATATATCACTACAAAAAAAATCTTAGGATAAAACCAACATGAAAAATAAAAAAAATGTCAGTTTATACCAATATACCAACATTATATAGACATTATCGGAAGCACGGGAAAACTATTGCAACACACTTGGAATCCTCAAATTTGTAATTATATTAGGCCATACATTTGAGACAATCTTGCCTCAGGAGTTTAAGGGAGGACAATATAGCTTTGTGTTGCACAATGGCATTATTAGGGAGCATGTGTTCTCAGTGCTCTTGGCTCATTATGATTTGATCCTACTATATGTCTCTTCTATTGCTGTTTATTCTCCCCCAAGGTGAACACTTACAAAAAAAATGCTTATTTGGAAAGTAGACTGTCGGTGAAGCTGTCACAGGGAGTTTCCTTCTTTCATAGAGAAAACGTGAGCCTGAAGTCATAATGAACTCTTTCCTTATTAGTAGTCCCAAGGTAAGGATTATGTAGGATATGACACCCCTCCAACACACCCACACAAATACACACACACACAGCATATAGAAAAAGAGAGAGTACAATACATGGTAACATATAATTAGCTAGCAATTTAAAAACAACAGGGTTGCAACAATAGATTTAAAACATTATGTTATTTGACTATACTCCAGGATAATGAATTTATAATTATCCTTCTTTTTACCTTTTACATCACATTTGTTTAAAGAAGATGTAATTTTGCTTTGACAGTAACTTATAAATACAGCTGCCGGAGCAATCTGGAATCCATGCAGTAATAGTCTACTCGACATGACTAATTTCCAAGTGATAACTACTTCCACAACCCAAGCAGTGAAAGTACATTGGCAGGAAAACATGCAACAAAGCTCTCTCTGGCTGACATTACTGTCAACCCGACATTATCAGGACAAAAACTGGCAGAGGTTTTGCAAAATAGAGATGCCACACAGGGAACTCTATTTTGGTTTTATTGCATAATTTCAAATGAAGGAATTGCACATTTTTACTGATGTAAAGTTATATCATGAAAGATGCGGGGAAGAATGTTGGTGAATCTTCCTGGGAGGAGAAGGGAGAATCGATCATGTTATTTTTTATATATAGATTTATATACAGGTGCAGCTCAAAAAATTTGAATATCGTGAAAAAGTTCAAGATTTTTTGTCACTCATTTCAGAAAGTGAAACTCATATATTATATAGATTCATTACACATAGAGTGAACTATTTCAAGCCTTTATTTCTTGTAATTTTGATGATTATGGCTTACAGCTAATGAAACCCAAAATTCAGTGTCTCAGAAAATTAGAATATTTTGCTTTAACATATTTTTAAAGTATCATATTTAATATTTGGTTGCATATCCTTTGTATGCTGTTACTTCCTGAAGTCTGTGACCAATCAACATCAAAAGACTCTCAATATCTTATTTTCAGGTACTGTTACAAGCGATACTATAACCTCTCTGCATTTGAACTGATCTCTATGAGAATTGGGGGGTAAGACTAGATTCAGCTGTAAATTACGCTGGTACAGTATGGAGCACATGACTGGCGAAATGGCTGTACGTCATCAAGGGCATAAGGTATCAAACGAGCCCCAAACCATCACTCTGCGGACAGATATGGAGTAGATGTGGATGGATCCCTTTAAGGGTTGTTTCTTCTGACTTTTTCCCCCATAGAGTTCTATAGGAAAATGAGTCAGGAGAAATAACCCTTGCAGTGATCCATCCACATCTACTCCATATCTGGCAACAGAGTGATGGTTTGGGGCTCGTTCGATAGCTCAGACCCTTGATGACTTACAGTCATTTAGCCAGCCATGTGTTCCATACTGTACCAGTGTAATTTACAGCTGAATCTAGTCTCACCCCCCAATTCCAATAGAGATCAGTTCAAATGCAGAGAGGTTATAGTATCACTTGTAACAGTACCTGAAAATAAGATATCAAGAGTCTTTTGACGTTGATTGGTCACAGACTTCAGGAAGTAACAGCATGCAAAGGATATGTGGCCAAATATTAAATATGATACTTTAAAAATATGTTAAATAAGTTAAAGCGCACATGCAGAGAATGGCATTAAAATGAAGAATATGAACCACAAAAACAGACTGCCATTCCGTTGTAGGATGCTATGTCCTTTGTGTGCTAATAATCTACTGAAGCGCAGACCATTTAGGCTAAATATCTTGCATTGGGGCATCATTATCTTGGGGTAACTCATATAAGGCATAGATACGCATCATCACCCTTGCCTTGTCTTAAATTTCTGTCGGTGTGAGTGCGATTATGTCACCCAAAAATGTGAAAAAACTTCCGCAGTAGCATACATCGATGTATGCTTCGCCAGAGGGGAGGAAAAATTGAGTTTGAAGCCGCTTCGCTGGTCTTCTACACTATTGGGACAGTGGAGGGAGGGAGGAACGAAAGATCGGTTTCCGGGGCACGGAGTAGAGGAGTGGTAGTGGAGGAGGAAAGGTTGCATTTTTCGACTATTGGGACGCACCCCAAGTGTATACTCCTGTTTTATTGGTATGTGCGTCACATCCTCCCAAGTGAAGTTTGCAAGTGAAGTTTTACGAGGGTGGAGCAAAAAAAAACTGGATTGGGTGAGTATTGATTTCTAATGGACATGTACTACACAACATTTAAAAATACTGCAGCATGTCCACGCTAGTAATCAAACTGAATTTAACATGTGAGTGCATGTGAGTTGCATTTAAACATCACTGTCAATCATGGCCTGTGCTTGATTTGTGGTAATTACTTTATCAATTTAGATTATTGAGGTGGTGCAAATGGGATAATTGTCTGAGATGTGGCTTGACAAAAGGTTGGAAGACTGAAATACCATGCAAAAAAACAAGAGGATACAAACTAGTGGCCCTAATCATAACTAAAGTCAAATATGTTTTCCTTTTCTTCTTTGCAAATGTAATCATAGCTGACTGAAGCCCTCCCATTCCTGGTGATGCAACCAAATGTGAGACTTACAGACTTCCAGGATTCAATACCAGGCCATTGGGCCAGTGCCTTACTATGATGAGCCACCCAACAACCTTACATACACACATGGCTGCCTTTATAAATATATATATATATTTGGAGGTGTATTTTAGTGAGAGACAAAGATTGCATTTCAGTAATACTTATTGTGGTATTCGTATGACTTAAAAAATAGTTTGTATATAGAAACCCAATATCATAGTTGTTATGTCCTGAATACAGCAATGGCCTATGCCCAGATGCTGTCATACAAGGCTGGCTAGAAACAACTCAATAATTTAATTTGGGGTTTCAGAACAGCACAATATTCCAAAAAAAATAAATTTTAAGCCAAAAGACAGCAAGCACAGCAAATCATCCTGGTATGGTTGCTGCTCAGCAGTTTTCCTGCCAGAGAGCATTATTACTAATGACTCCTAAACCTCTCATCAATTTTCATCTGGCCATCTGCTCACTGCCCTTTACACATTATAGGTTCATGTAAAAATCATTGCCTCTATTTAGATATAGTGTACCAGGAGTCAATACCATTGATTAGGCGGTGCTTATCTCTGTCCTACTTCAGGGTACAATCTTACTTTGAATGAGCCATACTTCAGACAGAGTCAATGTGAATACTGTCTGAATGTGGGCTTTTCACTCTAGATGACAGAATTTTGCAAACGCTTGATTGCACACTGAGCAGTTATTGTTTTGCTGGTAATGTTACGTGGCCATTTCCGATTAACTTAAAGGCTGTAATAATACATAAGCACACAGAAAAACAGTCCTACCTATGCAAAATTATGAAGATGGAAAATGGATCTACTGCCAATAGTGATACTTCCTTTTTGCATTGCTTTTTATGATAATACTCTCATAACCATTATAAATAATGCAAGTTTAATACAATTGTTTTTTGTGTCAAGAGATTGAAAAGAAAGAACAATTTACTAACATTAGTGAAATTAATAAGACACTCAGTTGCCTAGGTTTATTGCCGATTTTATTGTTTAAAACCCCTACGTTTAAAATTGCATTTCATGTTTCACAACTGGAAATGAAAACGGCATTGGTATTTTCAAGGTGAAGAATTATCAATTATTCATTCAGTAATGTTCTTTATTCTGATCTGGAGTGATTTTAATCTAAAATATTATGAATACATTAAATTATTTAACATGCCACAAGACAAAAAACCCTGTGGCAGTCTTAGGTAACATCTTTAATAATCTTTTCAGTTCACAGATGGAGTTACAATGTGTCCATTCCCCCATTAATTTATGAAATGGAATATGACTTGATGTCATTCTCTACAAAATAGATATTTGAAATACATTTGAAGGACTAGGTTAAGTGTATGGATATTTAATGCAGGCATACAACCACATAGCATAGATTCTGCACAAACAATATAATACGGTGGACAAGAAATTAAATGTAACAAAATGGCACAAACCATCTGTCTGAGTGCAAAATAGTTGCTAAGCTGGTTGGTTAAAATGAACTCTGCAACTGAGCAATTGCAAGATAAAGGGCTGTTAAATATTGCACATCTCATGAATAATAAAAAAAGAAAAATTTAACTCTAATAGTCTAAAGTAGGCTATGTATCTCAAATGCATCAAGTACATATTTGCATGGAAGAAACTATGTTTTAATTAGTATATATTGATGCTTTTGCAATACATACGTTGTTAAAGCTGGGGTAATTTATAATTTTTTGTGCTTTAATATAATCTGTCAACTTCCTCTTTTGTCCAATCGATTTTTAATTGTCAAATTAAAATGCAGTCAAATGTGCTTTAAAACAATCAAGTACTTTTAAACAAATGTGACTGGATCCATGCTCCAGGTTTCAAAATTTTACTTTCTGAGTTTTTCATCTCATGTTAAAGAACAGAATTAGAGCTGCAAAATGAGCTGCATTATTACTCAATGGGATTGAGTAAATATTTCTGGATATATGACTTTGAACTATCATATGACATTGTTACATTTGGCTAGTCCGTAACCCAGTGCTTGCTATGATATTCTATAAGTTTGATAATATATAATAGTGTTTAAAGCATAAATTCATGAAAATATGAAAAAATACATACATGAGGTTTAACCTCTGATTTTGCTTTGCATTCTTCCACTTCTGTAATTATTTTCGCATGAAACCCACTATCCTGCAACTTCAAAACATTGACAACTGCTCTCCCTATTGAAGTATAACAATAATACTGCAAGAAGTTCTCAAACAATTAGAAATTTATGTGAATAGTAGATTTGATATTCAGGAATGTGATTGTGATGTTAACTCAATTTTGACCAGATAGTGATTTTGTTACGTTTTTGCCTCTACTGTGAAATGGTAGTTTGCGAAACATGTATCCGAACGTCGCGCCGGGTCACATATTTTTTTAATTGGTCAACTGCAAGTTATTTTATTTTATTAATTTCCACCAGTGTCTAATGATAGGCATTGGAGGAATTGACGTTAGAATGCACATGGGGCAGAGCAAAACTTGCATTTGTCAAAGGCTTGTCATAGAACGTATAGCATGGTTTACAGCAGTGGTCGTGAACCTATAGCTATCAAACTATACTTGGCTCTTTGCCAGAACTCATATGACTTCCTACCTGAAGTGTTTCACCAAAAAAGGCTAATAATGATAAAATAAATAAATAAGTAATTGCTAAATTACTAATATGGTCTAATATCCACTATTGATGCATTTTACCTTGACTGAATAAAATGTTAGTTGCCAATGTCTCACACGTGACTTGTAGGCTACATCAGTGGTGTTTTAAAAAATATATAATTGTTTCTATATCTGAAAAATATTTTCTTAGCATGTATAAACAGTGCATTTTATAGTTTGTGGCTGTGGCAAGATGAGTCGCAAATTATTTGGGCTATTAATAGCACCCTGCTATTTTATTTCCATGCAGTGCAACTGGAGAGGCTGAGGCTTTTGCAAGCGGTGACCCTTTTAAAAAATCCTGTGTCAAAATTTCCTTAAAGCTGTAGTTTATAATTTCAGGCAAACATGAATACTTTAATTGGGATGGATACGACTACCACAAGGGGCCCAACATGGTTTATGAATGGCGGCCCTGGCATAAATACCAGCTTTGTGAAGTTCACAACGTACTGTTTTTGTTGAGATATGGATTAATTCAATTCTGTGGTGATTTTTAGAGCTGTAGTTCTGTGGTTATTAACAACTATCCTACTAAGTGTCCATCTGTCCCTGTCAGAGAGCTTTGACTTGCGACCATAGTTCTTTTTTGCTGATGCTGTTTTTTGGTGTTGGGCATATGTTGTCATAATTTTTCACACTGTTCCCCTTGCCACCTTATATAATTTTGCCGTTTTTGTGACCGACACACCTGCAATTCAGGCACCAACTATTTGGCCCCTTTGGAACTGTTGTTAATTTCCTCATAGTACCCTTGCTTTTGGAGACTTACCTAGCAAAGTTCTGCTGGTTAGACCTCTTTTAAGCAGACACATGTTGCTAATTAGCATTCAAATTCATAGGAATCACCTGTGTAGATGCTTTTGTAATTGTGGTTTAGATGTTTCAAAGTTAAAGCCATTTTTCAGGGGCAAGGTCAGGCGAGTTTGCTGGCCAATCAAGCACAGTAATACCATAGTCATTGAACCAGCTTTTGGTACTTTTGGCAGTGTGGGCAGGTGCTAAGTCCTGCTGGAAAATGAAATCAGCATTTCCATAAAGCTTGTCAGCAGAAGGAAGCATGAAGTGCTCTCAAATGTCCTGGTAGATGGCTGCTTTGACTGTGGACTTCAGAAAACACAGTGGACATGGCACCCCAAATCATCATTGACTGTGGAAACTTCACACTGGACTTCAAGCAACATGGATTCTGTGCCTCTCCACTCTTCCTCCAGACTCTGGGACCTTGATTTCCAAATGAAATGCTAAATTTACTTTCATCTGAAAAGAGGACTTTGGACCACTGAGCAACAGTCCAGTTATTTTTCTCCTTAGCCCAGGTAAGACGCTTCCGACATTGTCTTTGGTTCAGGAGTGGCTTGACACGAGAAATGCGACGTTTGTAGCCCATGTCCTGGATTCGTCTGTGCGTGGTGGCTCTTGATGCACTGACTCCAGCCTCAGTCCACTCCTTGTGAAGCATCCCCAAATTCTTGAATGGATTTTGCTTGACAATCCTCTCAAGGCTGCGGTTATCCCTGTTGCTTGTGCACCTTTTCCTACCACACTTTTTCCTTCCACTCAACTTTCTATGAATATGCTTGGATACAGCACTCTGTGAACAACCAGCTTCTTTAGCAATGACCTTTTGTGGCTTACCCTCCTTGTGGAGGGTGTCAATGACTGTCTTCTGGACATCTGTCAAGTCAGCAGTCTTCCCCATGATTGTGTAGCCTACTGACCCAGACTGAGAGACCATTTCAAGGCTCAGGAAACCTTTGCAGGTGTTTTGAGTTAATTAGCTGATTAGAGTGTGACACCATGAGTTTCCAATATTTAACTTTTTCACAATATTCTAATTTTCTGAGACACTGAATTTGGGTTTTCATTAGCTGTAAGCCATAATCATCAAAATTACAAGAAATATTTAATGTGTAATGAATCTATACAATATATGAGTTTCACTTTCTGAAATGAGTGACAAAAAATATTGAACTTTTTCATGATATTCTAATTTTTTGAGCTGCACCTGTATATAGACGGGTGAGAAATTAAATCAACGTAAGGTGTTGGGCCACTACAAGACATCAGAAAGGCTTTAGTGCGCCTTAGCATAGATTCTACCTCTAGCATAGCATATATTCTAGTCTCTGGAACTCTACTGGAGGGATGGAACACCATTCTTCCAAAAGTTATTCCCTCATTTGGTGTGTTGATGATGGTTGTGGAGAGCGCTGTCTTACACATTGGTCCAAAATCTCACATAGGTGTTCAATTGGGTAGAGATCTGGTGACTGCGAAGGCCATAGCATATGCTTCACAGAATTTTCATACTCATCAAACCATTTAGTGACCCCTTGTGCCTTGTGGATGGGGGCAATGGAAGAGAATACTCCCACCAGAATAGAAATGTTTGATCATAGGATAAAGGTGATCACTCAGAATAACTCTGTATTGATTTTCCGTGTCTAAATTTAATGGTTATCATTCAAAATAATTATTTTAATAATCCATGTAAAGTCCAGTTTGGTTTTATATATTCATTGTATTTGCACTAGTTGCAAGACACGAAAAGAGTGATACACATTACTGTTATTAGTCCAGATCCTATTCTGAGGCCAACTAGATAAGACTTTGAATGCTGGACCATGTTTTCTGAACCATTACGATTAATTATCTGAATGAGGAGTGAATAAAGAAAAGCAAAAAATCCAAATGAATTATTCTTTATTATTATTATTATTATTATTTTATTATTAATTATCTTTATTATTTAGAAATGATAGATAAAAATGGTAATATATGCTCACCGGCCACTTTATCAGGTACACCTATCTAGTACCGGGTAGAACCACTTTTGCATCCAGAACAGCCTGAATTATTTGCGGCATGGATTCATAAAGGTGCTGGAAACATTCCTTCGGGATTTTTGGTCCATGCTGACTCGATAGCAATCCTGCAGTTCATGCAGATATTTTGGCCACACATTCATGCTGCGAACTTCCTGTTCCACATCATCCCAAAGCTGCTCTATTGGATTGAAATCTGGAGATTATGCAGGCCATTGGAGTAAACTAAAGTCACGGTCATGTTTGTGGATCCAGCTTGAGATGATGTGTGCTTTGTGACACGGCTCATTATACTACTGGAAGTATCCATTTGATGAAGGGTAGACCTTGGCCAGTAGCCTCATCTTCCTCTTCTTAGCTGCCAAGAGTGGAACCCGGTGTGCTGCTGTTGCCCATCTGCTTCAAGGTTTCGATGTGTTGTGCATTCAGCGATGCCCTCCTGCACACATTTGTTTCTAAACAGCTGTTATTTGAGCATTTGTGGCCTTTCTGTTGGCTTAAACAAGTCTGCACATTCTCCTCTGACCTCTCTAATTAACCAGGTGTTTTCGCCACAGAATGTTCAAAATGTTCCATTCTCTGTAAGCAGCTTTTTATGATATGCTGGAACCGCCACAACTGGCAACAACAATCATACCATAGTCAAAGTCCCTTAGATCATGCATCTGGCCCATTCTAAAGTATGATCGACTAAAAAATTAAATCTCTTCACCATGTTTGTATGATTTATATATCAAGTTGCAGCCACGTGATTTGTTGTTTGGAGGAGCAGGCGATTCACGTTAACAAGCAGGTCTACCAATAAAGTGGCTGGTGAGCGTATAATCAACATATTCTTGTATTGTTCATGTCAGTTAATTATAATGAAAGATAAAATGAATGAAAGGAACTGGCGTAAAATAAGGAGAAAATCCAAACGAAGGTATACCGATGCAAAATATATTTATTCGCAACATGTGCTCATGTGAATAAGTGCAAAAAGTTAAAGGTGAAATAAAGGAAAAAGAAAACATTTCAGTTTTACACCATCATCAGTTCTCAAAAGTTATTTATAATACACATATCCTAAACTGTAAAGAAAAGCATTTGATAGTTGGCCTGCATCCCTGGATACCCAGTTAAAATACACTATTATAAGAGTTTATCTCAATTGAGCCAAGCAGAATTACTTCAGTGTTGCAGGACAATTAGATAACATTCTGAAGTTCTTTCTATTGAGACTCATACTCACGGCTCAGTTTAATCGTTGCTTTTTTCTTTTTCTTTTATATAAGAAGTATAGCTGAGGTGTGACAAGAAAGCAAATTTCCTCAAAGGGGCAGTATTCACAGTTTGATTGACAGAGTGTTCAGGTGTCTTGCTACACCCTTGTCTCAGCAGATTTCAAGGAGGATAGAGGTTCTCGAATGGAATTTCTTTTGACAGTTCAGGCTTCTCTCCAAATAGCCTCCTTTCATTGCCCTTTTTACTGCGCATACCAATCCCAGAACCCTCAGCCTCGTATAACTGTGTCCACCAGCAGCTTCCTGTCATATAAAAGTAAACCTCCAGCCACAGTTAGAGATAAAACATAATATGCATTTTTATATCGAATGCACTGTGTGTGTATGTGTGATATATATATATATATATATATACATTAGTTATTTTGCAATCATTAAAAGCAAAGACAATGAATAGGTCAAATAAATCCATTGTTTTACTGTAAAATTATACATCAGTGAGACAGAGGTATCATATTTAATCCCTGAAGGGCAAAGTATTTATTGAATTTTGCTCCAACCTCTGCTCTTAATGGCCTGATTACCAAAGTTATGAACTCATTTTTTGGAGAATTTTGTTAATGGTGTATCACATCTGAAGATTATATTTGTGTCCTCCACTCAAATAATATTGTCTAATTAAGTGAATTAATTACAGTATGAATTGCGGTGAAAATTTAAATGATATCAATATAACACACGGATTTCAACATGCAGTGGTATATCAACACAAAACAGAAAATAACACATCAACTGAACATGCATTTCACTGTGGGGGGAAATCATATTCCATATCTTTATTCAGAAACAGACAAGTCATATTCTGAAATTACAATATGAAGCAATGAAACATAGGTCTTTTACGTGAAAGTGAATATATCACCCATTCTTAAGAATTGGGACAAAATCTTTTTCAATTATGCTGGGAAAATATATTTTGATAGGGATCTCCAAGTGATAATAATTTTTTTTAAACAGCACTTTTTTGCCGTAATAGTATTTACAGAGTCAGTCTTACATAGTTGAAAAAAATTCTTATTTCACGGTATAGCCACAGTGCGTAGCCATTTTAAGAGGTCTTGTAATGCAAGTTAAAAAATCCACAATTTTTTCTTTTTAAAGGCAGATGGAGTTGACCTGTTATGTTTGAGACAATACTGATTGCAATGTTATTTCTTTAGTAAATAAAAAAAAATAAAAGTAACCTCGCTTCCTGCTATGAAACCAAAGAGTGAGACAGGGGTCCTTACAATATGGCTAACCATTTTTATGACTGAATAAATACATTTTTTATGACTGAATAAATAACATTTTATGACTGAATCAATACATTTTTTAATAGATATCTGACACTGTTGACAAAAATCTGGGACACAATTTTCAAGGGCCAACATTTTCATAAAAATGACATTTTAAAACAAAGAGGATTATAATAGTAAATTTTCACACCTGTGTTTTCAGTAGGAATGATTAGTTTTTAGGTTTTGAAGGCTTTTAACACATTTTTTGACACTGGGACAAGAGTGTTTCCTGGCAGGTATAAAAGTTAAATTTAAGAAATTACATTTATTTCATACATAAGACACTTACATGTACATTTTCACCAGAAAACAAATATTTCTGGCATTAAGTAATAACTGTAAGATTTTTGTAAGACATGACTTGTCCCAATTCTCAAGAATGGGTGATATAAATAAATGAATATACCCCCAGTTTCAAACAAAATCACGAGGGCTCATTTATAAGTATTATTCTCCAGGCTCAAACTAAGCTACTTCTGCAATGTGGTAGAATTGTGTCATCCCTATTATAACATGGAGTAAATGTAGACATTCCCATTAAAAAATGTCTGTGATGTAAGCTTTCTTATTTTTCTATATATGTTGCATCCATTGTTGCTATTTACTGTCATGCTGATATATTTATGATGTTTTTAATAGGGGCATCCTAGGTAATGGCAGAATTTTGCTCAGGTTAGCAGGGCTGGGTTTAGCTGGGACTCAGCATGACAGAGCAGGTACTTTGTTAGCAGCGACTAAAGTGTGCATGCATTTTCACTCTTGTGTATGGGAGCTTAGAAGCTGTTCTTCCTGGAGCCACTATGCAAGGGAACAAATTTGAGTGATCAGGTTTCAGACTTACATGAGATATATGGTGTTCTCGCTCAGATGGTCACTCAGCCAGCGGAGCCTTTTTGATAGTGCTTTTCATTGATTTTGAATACCCTTTTCATGCTATTTCATTTATTATTTTAAATTGTCATACTTGTGAGGTAGGTGATTCTTTTTTTAAAAAGCTAAATACATTTGGGTTGAGGCCAATTTGAGTCTTTTTAAGTCTATTGTGAAATGAAAATACATTTTCTGACACTCAAAGGTTGCGGAATTTTTACATAGTTTTTATTGAATAATGGGTAGAAATGCACTTTCAGTTCCAGACTTTTTGTGACATTTTGTGCAGAGGTGACATTCAGAGGACAGGAATTCTATGAAACTTTGAATCTATGACATTTTGATTCACAGTGAATGAAGGTACAATACTTCACATTCCATAACCTGTCCATATTGTGAGTGTGTCAGTGTAAATGTACCAAAAGCCTGTGTTGGATGTGTTCAGATATTGGACCCTTGAGATTTTCTGAGGTAGTCTAACACTTTTGATGGAGATGGATATACAATTTGCACAGGGGTTGCTAAACCAATAATGCAAAGTACAGGTGTTCTAAATGTATAAAAAAAGGATCACTATGAATTTAAATATCAGTTAGAAATACAGTGAAAAGGTTTGGCATCTCTCAAACCTTTATGGTTTTGCAACTGCTGACAGTTGTTTTATATGTGCTGTATAATCACAGAATTAATTTAATTCACAGATCTAATATAGCCTAAATAAGCCATGTGTTTTATGTAATCACAATTATGTAAGCAGACAGATTACCACTTCACTTTAGGTGGGGGTTATTTACAATTTATGAAGCCTTTATGTACATTACATTACATTCACATACCTAACATAAAGGCTATAAGAATAAGGTACAGTATTTCATTCCTTTCTGGTAGTTCACTGTAAAGGTTAATGTATTGATTTGTTCATTGATAAGTTCACTCCAATATCTTCTATGTGCAAAGTTACATATGTGTGCAAGAATTGTTAAGACGGCGATTAAGTATTTATTAAATTAATTACGCCAGTAACGTCTTGTGTAAGATGTCTATGTTTATGTTTTTATTCACACTAGATGATTTCCGGTACATTTAAAGCTTACGATGCATGTCTGAAATGTGCTTTATGTTATCACATTTTTGAGACAAGTACATAACATATCATTTACTTGCAAAGAAATACATATATAATATATTTTGGCCCTGAAAACATTTTTTCCATAATTTCTGATTGTTCATATTATATTACGCAATTTATGAAAACTCATTGCCTTTTATTATTAAATACAATAATGCAACAGTATCTCCAATAGATTTCAAATTTGTTTTTTTATTTGCATTTAAAGAATGCATCATGTTCTTGCGTTTTTTGTGAAAGACCTAGAAACCCAGTTCCTTCACATTATAAGTTATTTATGGACAAGTCATTTAAAAATTACATCACCCCCCCTAGTTCTGTCAGTTCTCTACTATTTTTTCAGAACTGAATAATTAATTTGTTCTCTGAGACACTCCAGTGAGTGTACAACATTAAGAGTACTTGCCTATTTGATAAATGCAGCCCACGTGTTCGGTCCGCACAAAGGTAACGCATCTCTGTCTGATTTCTGGGCATAATAAAATATCTAAAGACCCAAATAACCCAAAATTGTTACGAGGATATTGAGATAGCATTGATTGGGGAGTGTTCACCTCAAGGATGTGCTCAAAAAGAACAAATCATTTTGTGAATGACCTAAGAGACTAGTGTATTAAATTTTATGAAGTTATTAAACCCTTGTTCCATAATGATTCATAAAACCTTATGAGCAGGACCTATATAACATGGAAGTTTTTTCCCAGTAGTTGTACATGTACAGTTTGTAGCTTAAACATATAATCAAAATTAAATAGAAACGAGGCCTCTTCCTCAATAAAATTTTTTAATACTTTTAGAAACAGTTTTGCCATTGCTTGGAATAATTTTTTTTTAAATACCACTGAAACTTTCCAATGTCTCTCTTCAAACACTGTCATAACATCAGTTTATTAACATTCTATCCAGCAATTACTATGACCCTATGGAAATTAAATAGTGTATTGCTCAGGTCTATAGATGTTTAACCGCCTGTGGTGCATTACTATGCAGCAGGAATGCTGGCTTCTCCCGGGTGTGGAGGGGGGGTTGCTATTTCACCTTCATACTCTAATTGCTCACATTTGCTCAGTGACTTGGGTGTCTGACATATTACAATGCAGACCTTAGAGGAAGGTGCATGAAGAAGGACAGATAGGAAACAACCCAAACTGGAGTACATAATGCATACTGGATCGCATGCTCCAATACAAACTATAACTAGCCTTCGCTTCTTGTTGCTGCTGACTTAAGTGTTGTCAATAGGGATTCTAAAAAATAGCTACTGGATGAGAATTGGCATTAAAGACTATAACAAAAAATGTCCTCATTTTGTGAAAAGCCCTGTTTCTCCTATACCATGGGCTGTCTGTTTTGCTTACAATGGGAGCTTCTATGCAGTGCTCTGCTGTCAAGGGGTAATGTCGCACTCCTAGCTTTCCTATTATTAAGAGGGCCGGTTGCCAGTAACTGCAGCTAATAAATTCTCAGACTTTGTAAACCACATGAGAGATGTAATCTCTAAAGCCTGCAATGGGTCCACATGTGCCACTTTCTGTAACTACAAGAGGAAATAGGGACTGGTTTGAATGTTAACTTTACTAACCAGCATTTGCAAATCTCTGGTATCATTATGGGGGTGGGGGGGAGTTACAATGTACCCGTCAAATTTATCTTCTAGTTTAAGTCAAATGTGTTTGTCACAAAGCCTACCAATACCATTTTAATGACGAATTGAACTATTAAGTCATTTTTGTTTTGATGGGGATTGTCCACACCAATCTACAAAATATAAGTATTTCATGGCAAACACAACTTGCCCATAAATATATTGCCCATTTAAAAACTTATGAATGATGATTCATTATAATTGGGATAAGCCCGTGACCTATCACAACACAGAGAGGTTTGCTACTTTTCATTTTCCTATAAGAAATAACCACAATGACCACCGACTCTCGGCCCTTAATAACCTTAACTTTTGTATGTACGTTAGTCTAATGGGATATATTTTGCCCATTCACCCCAGTAAATTTTTGTGAAACAATCACAGTTCACCATGCTGAAGAAAATTACTTTGCCCTTCGAGCTTATGGATAATTTGTTTTAAACAGGGATCGGTTTGTTTTTGGTTGCAGTTTTTTTATTTGTGCATGAGATGTGTTTGTGTAGCTTGAGAGCATGAGACAGAGCCTGAAAGCATGGTGTCTCACGCCAAAAGCATGAGATATGGCAACCCCTGGCATAATGATCATATAAATTTCTTCAGATCATATGTAGCCTAAAGCAGCTGTTTTCAAACCAGTGTGCCATTCAGTTGAACCCGAGGAGTGCCAATTTCCACAGACAAAGAACAAGTGTGGGACCCTTTGTAAATTTTAGGTGGTTATTGGGATACTGGAGTGGCATAGAATTTTTTTGATTATAAAAAAGTTGTGTGCCGTTGCAGGAAAAAATGGGTTGGGCAACCACTGCATAAAAAGGATAACAACAAGGGTTAGGGTTAACTAGAAGAATCTCATCTACTGTAATAATTTGAGTGCCAGGCAAGTTCCCCTTACTAACGCTAGTTTTAAATAAAGATGTGCTTTTTCTGTTTAACCATTGCTCGAAGCCATCTACTAACAAGCTATTGATATAAACAGACCCCAATTAGGGTGAATGGTGTATCATCCATCCATCCATTAACCTACCCCCACTTATTCCAGGGGGGGGCAATTTAGAGTCTCCAATTAGCCTAACACTGCATTACTTTCGACTGTGGGAGAAACCGGAGTACACTGGAGGAAACCCACACTTCTAAGGAAAACATGCAAACTCCACGCAATAAGGAACTTGACTGGATGATACACACTTGCTCTACCATTCTTGTTCAGGATTGCTTTTTGTTTTTCAAGTTTCCTAACTGATTGTCCTTTAAACTAGGGGGTGTTTAGGTGGGGTTCAGCTCATCATTAACCCCTTAGCACAGATGCCAAATCTGTCCATTTCAACATATGTTAGGGGGTGTTTTTATTTAAGGCTCGTAAGGCTGTCCAAATCCACTTTTGCTAGTTAGACGCATGTTTATTGAGCGCTAAGCATGCACAATAGTGCAAATGGCTGACACTTAGTATCGTCTGTACATATAGGTGTGTCTTGGGCGTAAAATGCAATAAACCAATCAAAATGTCAAATCCCATTCCTTTAAAAAAAAGCCTGCTTTCTATTCTACCATGGCAGATTGCTTATATGATGGCAAAATTTCTAGTGCGAGCATTAAAAGCGATAGGATCAACAGTAAGACCACAAAAATTCGTACTAACCGAAATATGATGTGGTGCCGTTAGACCGTATTGCACTACTCAGAACACTAACTGATAATAAATACCCTCAAGGGCTTATATTAATGGAAATCCAAAAACGTATCACCCCAAGCAAATGATCCCAAAAAAACAATAAATCAGCCAGAACCAAATATACAGTACCGAGGAGAAGGCAGTCTCGAAATCGTCATCCGATGCAAGAGTTTGTGTAACCAGAGTAGCTTTCAGCGGACGAGTACAAAACCAGGGAAAAAGCAAGTTCGTCAGATCGTGGGGCTAGCTGAGGTCTGACCGAAGTCCTATCCTGCGTGGCAGAGGTACAAACAACAGCAGGCAAACTCGAGGTCAAAACAGGCAGTGGAAACAATAGGCAGGCAAAAACGATGGCCAATAAACAGGCTAGAATCACTAACGGAAGTCAAACAAAATGGAAACCGCTCAAAGTGACAATAGTAAACTAAGGCAACAATTTCGCAAGACAAGACATGAACACTGATCTTTAAATGCAGGTGTAGACAGTGCATACATTACTTGAGAGCAGGAAAAGCAGGAAATTCACAACAGCTTGAGAAAATGAAGACCGTACGAGGCATTAAGTAAATCGTTAGTAGTTAACCTATCCTGACCTACGCGTTAGTAAATTAGTAATTAACATTACGAGAAACGTAAGGTAAACATGAAACACCTGGTTTAGATATTTATTATAACCCAATCCAGATCAAATTGTTAGTATATTAGTAACTAACAAGGGAGAAAGAAACAATTAGGGAAGCGTGAGTGACCGCAAGAGAAGAAAACAGCATGAAACGCAAGGCTGCGAAAACATGGAAATATGTATTGCAAACAATGAACTGCAATCGTAACATAACAACAGAAAAATAAACTGTTGATCAAACACTAAACATGAAATCCATTCATAAACATGACAGATGCAACACAACAAAACCGTTGATGGTCGCTTTTTGATATACACAATAATAAACTTTAACATTAGGGTTTACATCCGGCACGGATTCCGGAAATTCACCGACAAGTGCTGTTATTTTAGACAGCAGAGAATAGCAAACCAGAATGACTTCCGTTTCACCTTAGAAAACGACAAATTAGCCTGCTCTAATTAACAAATTTTGTTTCATAATACAGTGAAACATTGTAAAAATGAATTCCATGAGGCTGATCTCGATGTTCAAGCTTCAGCCGAAGTTCATTATGTGCATTATAATATTGAATTAATAACATAAATATCCGTTATATTGCCTTAAGATGACACTAAATACACTATAGTTGTCATGGTTGCGAACCCAAGGTATCGCTCAAAATTTTACTATGTTTTATAAATCCTGCTTATGGAAATGTGACCCACCTGTTATAAACTGGTAGCGTAATCCGCGTTTTCCAGAAACCGTGAAAAGTGTGATTTACAGCAGGGTAAACGAACCTGCCTCCTGCATGAAGTTAAAAGCGCATGCAGAGAATGGCATTAAAATTATTTGTGAAATAAATTGATGTAATGTGCTAGCCAATTTATTTTGGGTAACACTTTACAATACTGGTGCATATATAGCATTACTAATACATTAAATGAATGCAATGAATAATGATTAATTAAACCATTAAACATATCAAAGAACTGAAATGAAGCGCCTACCTTAACAACTAAGTGAATCATATGTAAAAACGTCAGAATTAATGTATAACATCATGGTGTTAATTAATACTGTAGATCCATGTATTACCTACCATTTCGTTTTCAGGATTGCCGTCCACCTTAAATCGGTTATGATGAAGGATGAAAAATAAGGTTAAAATTCATTTAAATGGTGAAATTTAAATGAATCTCCGTTTTTTAATTTGTAGGCTATCGAAAAAACCTTTATGCACAGCGATACCCAGGGGACTGTAGCCTAGGCTTTTTGAAAAACAAAATTTTCAAATGTTTTGAACTTTTTTCAGTAAAAACCATTATATTTACTAGATGATAGAGCCTGTATTGGTAATGGTAACCTCTGAAGTGCATTTTTCATAACTAAATGTCTGTCTATTGCAGTGACGTGAGTTTTCCATTGAAATGACAATTCCACAGTGCATATTAGGTGTACATACGAATTTTGCACATTAGGCTAGCACCTAGGTGGTTACCACCAAGATTTTATGCGATAGCCATTGTCCCATATATTTTCCATATTATTGGAAATATAGGTTTATCATCGCATACTTGATCCGCGGAAATTGCGAATAAGTCCTATACATGTAACCTTACACGTAACATCACGCATCGCCAGATGTAGATGGAGTGGGCTTAAAAGGCAATTTAATGCAGCAGTTTCCCCTTCGCTGAGAGGACAGTATGTGTCTTTGACCTATGGACCCCTTTTAATTATTATGCTTTTTTTGATATAATGCCCTACACAATAATAATATTTCACATTGTAATCTATATATTTTTAGTCATGCATTGTGCGCACCGCCTAGTGTGTAACCAGATAGAGGGTGGTAACGCACATTGAGGTACGACGCCTATTGTGCCATTAAAATAACATTAAACAAACTGCGACAAACTTTAAACCAGGTTTGTGATGGTTTAGCGCAATTCGCATTCTGCTGGCCAAGAAAACATACGTCAAAAAAATTATCCTGTGCGCACACACCTCCATCTTACGACAAACACTCCCAGTCCTGCAATGGGCGCAAGAATACTTGGTATTTTAAATGACGTGAGCACTTGGAGCTATAATGAACCTGGCGGCGGTGTAAGATCACAGCTCATCACCAAGACGTTACAAATGGCTTAAATGAGGACAGTAGTACCAACTATACATGTCCCCTGGGGATCAAAGACTCCTTGTCCACAAGTGTAAGAAATATGAGGGTGCAACCACTAAAGATCTATGACGCAAAATAATTAGGCAAGTGTACCAAATGTGTAGGCAGTGTACTCCAAATGTTATCCAAAATGTTACATTTTGCACTGCTGTAAATCATAAAATAATAATATATTTAACTATACATCAACTTGTTTGGCTTATAATATTCACTTATTGCCATAAAACTAATTCTAGTGAGAATTATTTATATTTTAATCAGTATAGGGGGAATGTTATGATGAATGAAAACAATGATATCACACTGGAACAAACACCTAAATATGTAGCCTAATCATTCACGCTTGTACTCAATAAAAACATCACTTTTTTTTTCTGTAACTCTACAGTATGTCATCTTTTGCTGCAAAGTCCTTGGATGAAATTTTCTCGTTTTTTTTTTCACTCCAAGGACAAATGTACATTCATCTAGCACAGCAGCACACAGTAAAATTGGAATGATACTTACCATGCCCGAAGTGACAAGTATAGCCCCAGGAAGAATGCCACAGACCTATATAATGTATGATAAGATTAAAATAAAATAAATATTCCACCATAAGGAAAAAGCTGAAAAAGTTCTAACTACATGGCAAATCAAACATAAAACATTACTGAGCCACCTATGACCGCTCATACTACAGAATGTGAAATGCACTCAAAATGCAAAAATAAACATAACAAACAATGGCACAAAGACTGTGGAGGAGTGGAAAAACGAATATAACATTTTAGAAATATTACATGTAGTAATACTAACACATCGAAGAGGAAATCTCCCGTCATGCCCTGTGGAATAAATCTCCGATAGAATCAATACTAGTGGCATCCACCTTCTGACCCACTTCACAAAATCCCATGAAGCAAGGTAAGCAAGATTTTCTCTATTCCGTGCTGACGAGTTGGCCAAATTAGTAAAACATGCAAAATATCAAGAAAACAACAATTACGCCTCTGCAAAGCAAATGTAAATTTTAAGTTGTTTGCGAAAACTAAACGAATAATACTAGAAATGCTGATTTATTTATTGTTCAATTAAGCATCCAATAAGACATGGCAAAAAAACTTTTGCAGAAGGTTAATAATTTTCTATATTGAGAACAAGCGCTGAATGATAGTCAAAATTGATGCTTGCATAGTTGACATTTAACTTTTTTGGGGTAATCCTTTAGACCCTCAAAATGCTGCATACTTTAGATTTTCTCATGACATTCATACAACGTGAATCTATTCCTAAATTAATAGACACCAATGTTTGTTCCCAGGCGCATCAGTTGCGGCAGGCCTATATAGGGCGCTGGGCGGCCGCCCCCCCTCCCCCCACATACAAATAAAATATAAAAGTTTTAAAAAATTATTATTTTTTTAATATTATTTAATTTTTAGTAGCTAAACAAGTTATATGTTGGCCTTGCGTTGTCAAAAGTTTAATACATTACAAATGCATGTTCAGGGACCTGCAGGGCGCCGTAATGTTATGGTGATTCAGAGCACTCATCTCATTTCATGCCTACCCCCTGATTCTGCTGCCCTGATTCGCGGCCAAAAAAGTAGGCCCACCCGGGCGCAGGCTGTGCGCCCCCGGCACTATCCTACCCTTTTCTTGTAATAGTCCTCATGGTTTATGATATTATTGGTATTGGATTAAGGCATGTATTATCACAGCCCACCAGGCATCAAAGCAGGATATCCACTGCGAGTGCTCAAGTACTACGGCTAGGTTCAGTCTTCTGCTACTCATCTCAGTGCAAGTAGACCTAGACCAAGCGAGAGTAGATAATTCGAATGTGCTTCTTCAAGTGCAAAAGAAAGCAAAGAAAAATTCGGTTAATTCTTTGCAAAAAGAACCTTCCTCAAGGCGTTCATTGGAAGAAAAGTAAAAATAGTAAAAGGAAATTGGACCAGAGCGTAACCATGATTTTGCACATTCAAACAGCAAACAAGTTAACGGCGTCGGGCTTATACCCCGGGTCTTCTCTCGCTCGTGTAATGACAAAAACTGAGTTGGCTAGCTGATGGCTGTTATCATGCTCTATTGCTTCCCTAGTTTGCTATTTCAAAGTGCTAGGCACCGACCATTGTGGACAACTGAACGACGGGGGTACGAACCTAAAAACATCTTGCTGAAAAGTGCAAACGACATGAAAGTTAGCCGCAGCCATCTTGACAACATAAGAAGCTAAACTTTTTTGGCAGGCTTTGCATTGCTGAACAACTCGATGAAGGCAACAGAATTGGCCTTAGAAAGCTAACACGAAGAGGAGTAGTATGGATTTAGCCAACATTAGTGTTGTTGTTGTGTTTGTAATGGGCCAATTCACCTTTTAGTGTTTATGGTCTTAGTCTCAAAATGTATGATGACACATTTGAATGACCAGACAAGTAGGGCACTTCACAATTCTGAGGTTTTTAAGCGTGTTTAGCATACAACGGATTGGAGCAGCAATGAGTTGTTGTGTGGGGGGCAGCAATTAGCACCTCTCTAGGCAACAAGACATGCTGTAGTGTTTGATTTGGACCCGTGCTGCCAGAGTCTGGTGGTAGCCAATCTGTTTGAAGGTCTAAATCTGAATGTATGAGTCCTGCCTAACATGAAAGACAGGAGGCACCTCCACTGATCAGAGATGTCTTAATTGAAAAACTGACCTCCACTGTAGCCAATTAAACTGTCTTATTCAACTGAGACACAAGGTAGGTCTTGTTTTTTTCTGTTTAAATCAAAGTCAGATGTTTTTGTTTTTTTTTAGAAATGCTACGCCCCAAACCTATATTTAGAACACCAGCCGCCACTGGTGCACAATCCGGAATTAATAGTTTCCACTCTCAAATTCTTTCACACAGATAGCTAAGAATTCAACTAATTAAATTTTAGTCAGACCAGTTCTTTTTTTTTTTTTTTTTGAATCAACTAATGGTTTAAGAGTCGACTATTCGGGGGCAGCCTTAATGATGATGATTATTATTAGCCTATTATTATTATTATATCATTAAAGTGGGGCAATAAATTCAATTTTGTCATTGTAAAAATAGTAGAAATCTTTGTTCTCTAATAACTAAATTGAGAAGATGATAGACTTGTATTTTCTTTTCCAGAAGAAACACCCGAACTCTTGGTGTACTCCTGAACGCAGCTGGTCACACAATCCAACCAAAAGCAGTGCAACATCAGGCTCAACCTGCTGAAGCAGCAAGTTACCAGCAGTAAGTGGTCAACAACTTTTACGTATAAGTTGCACCTGACTGATAGAATTGTCACTATATTACTGCCAATGGTCTGCTCCCCTCTTTACTGTAGACAATAGTATTTCATCAGTGTTTTGCATTTGGCTGAACCTCCTTTACAATGGCCCTCCCAGAGAACCTCAGCCAAACCTTATCCCTCAGCACACAGCCACGGTAAAAACTAATTTTGAATTAATCAGATTGGTGGAAACAACTGATAATATTTTGCTGACGATTTTGATATATGGTCAAACTGAGGTAATATTATGGAATGGCAGGTCATTTCATCACAATATTAATCACAGAATGTGATGCTCGTGCTGTCACATTTTAAAGGGAGACAATACAGCTGAGAGCATTTGCAGAGTTTAATGAATACACCTTGAAACTTACAACATTCATAACAATGTGCCATTCATTATGAGTGATAATGCTCAAACATGATAAAGGCATCAACCCTCTTTTCCACTAATACAGGTGTTTTGTCCGATGGTGAAGAGGAGAGCAGTATGAGACATCTGATTTTGAAGTGTGAAATGTTGATGAGTGAGATGTCTACTTCCCTACAGAGAAAGTTCATGCTTTGTCCCACTCTATACAACTTTTGTTTGTGAGGCCATGGATCAAGCTGCTCCATAAAAAAAAAAAATCTACTGGGCAAAGTCCAAAAACTGAGTTGTCTTATTGCCACAAGTCTACACATGCTACTAATGTTCCTGGAAGGAGGGAACTTCAGCCAGCCAACACACACCGCATGGAATAGCCAGTTGTTTTCAGTCTGTCCTTAACGTTGCAAGCAATGTTTTTGCTGAA
>JAKUDI010000968.1:0-27976 GCA_022702515.1 Ilyophis sp. 1 JC-2022
TGATGAGGAGTAAATTGTTCTCTTTCTCTCTGACAGGGGAGGAACACCGTCTCTCAGAGCTGAGGATTGTGCTACTGGGGGGGAGACTGAGTGGGAAGAGTTCAGCAGGAAACACCATCCTGGGCAGAGAGGAGTTTGAGTCTGGAATTAGAACTGCACAGTGTGTGAAGAGACAGGGTGAAGTAGCTGGGAGACAGGTCACTGTGGTCGACACACCAGGCTGGTGGACGTATTCTGTGAATGACACTGCAGAACTGGATAAACAGGAGATTGTGCGCAGTGTGTCTCTGTGTCCCCCGGGACCCTGCGCTCTCTTCCTGGTCACTGATGTGAGCTCAGCATTCAGAGAGACACACAGGAGAACAGCAGTGGAACACCTGGAGCTTCTCAGTGAGAGAGTCTGGAGACACACTATAGTACTGTTCACCTGGGGAGACTGGCTAGGAGACACAACCATTGAGCAGCACATTGAGACTAAAGGGAGGGACCTCCAAGAGCTCATAGAGAAATGTGGGAACAGGTATCATGTTCTCAACAATAAGAACAGGGCTGATGGGACTCAGGTCACAGATCTGCTGGAGAAGATAGAGGAGATGATGGCAGGGCATGGAGGCTCTCACTATGAAATAGATAGAATGCTCTTACAGGAGGTGGAAGACAAGAGGAGGGCACTGGACGAACGAGTGAAACAGAGGATGATGAAGGTTCAGAAACAGAGAGAGACTCTCAGAGCACTTTTCAAGGGTTCGTTTTTTCATTGATTAAAATTATTTTTCAAATAAAAACTATGAAATATTCACATTAATCATAACTGTGTTCAGTCATCTTTGATTGAGGTGTGTTTCACCAATAAACAAAATGTTACTCCAGAGAGACATACTGTATATACACTGCCTGGCCAAAAAAAAAGTAGCGCACACTAATATTTAGTTGGACCGTCTTTAGCTTTGATTATGGCGCGCATTCGTTGTGGCATCGTTTCGACAACCTTATGCAACGTCACAACATTTATTTCTGTCCAAAGTTGCATTCATTTTTGGCCGAGATCTTGTATTGACGACGGAAGAGTCGGAACACTCCGTAATGTCTTCTCTAGCACATCCCAAAGACTTTCAATGGGGTTAAGGTCAGGACTCTGGTGGCGAATTCATGTGTGAAAATGATTCCTCATGCTCCCTGAACCACTCTTTCACAATTTGAGCCCGATGAATCTTGGCATAGTCGTACTGGAATACGCCCATTGATGGGATAACCTGGTCATTCAGTACATTCAGGTACTCAGCTGACTTGTATTGCTGCATAACGTTGCTGAGCCTAGACCTGACCATTTGAAGCAACCCCAGATCATAACACTGCCTCCAGAGGCTTGTACAGTGGGCACTATGCATGACGGGTGCAACGGCGGCTTTTTTATTGGCCAGTCAGTGTATATCTGTCTTCATTTTCTCCTTACTTGCCATGATGCTGTATGCTGAGGTTAGTGGTTACTTAGACAGTGTAATTTGTAAATTAGAAAAATGTGAAAAAACATGATTTTATTTTTGTGTGAATGAGGACCAATCAAAAAAAGTATACTTAATGATAAAAAAAAAAATGCGTCTCTCATTACAATATTAAAAGTCTTGTGTTTTAACATTTCAGACTGTAAAATGTATTGAACTGAAAAACACATCACATTGATATGAGCAAACATCTCACACAGTATTTAGCTCCGACAGATATTATCCACAACCCACCTGTCTTATGTCCTCTGTGATATGTAATTTAATTATTAATACTCACCACTCCAAACTTACAGAGAGCAGCTCATCTCAGAGCTGAATGTCTGTTACCACTCCTGATGAGGAGTAAATTGTTCTCTTTCTCTCTGACAGGGGAGGAACACCGTCTCTCAGAGCTGAGGATTGTGCTGCTGGGGGGGAGACTGAGTGGAAAGAGTTCAGCAGGAAACACCATCCTAGGCAGAGAGGAGTTTGAGTCTGGAATAAAAACTGCACAGTGTGTGAAGAGACAGGGTGAAGTAGCTGGGAGACAGGTCACTGTGGTCGACACACCAGGTTGGTGGACGTATTCTGTGAAGCACATTGCAGAACTGGATAAACAGGAGATTGTGCGCAGTGTGTTTCTGTGTCCCCCGGGACCCTGCGCTCTCTTCCTGGTCATTGATGTGAGCTCAGCATTCAGAGAGACACACAGGAGAACAGCAGTGGAACACCTGGAGCTTCTCAGTGACAGAGTCTGGAGACACACTATAGTACTGTTCACCTGGGGAGACTGGCTGGGAGACACAACCATTGAGCAGCACATTGAGACTAAAGGGAGGGACCTCCAAGAGCTCATAGAGAAATGTGGGAACAGGTATCATGTTCTCAACAATAAGAACAGGGCTGATGGGACTCAGGTTACAGAGCTGCTGGAGAAGATAGAGGAGATGATGGCAGGGCATGGAGGCTCTCACTATAAAATAGATAGAATGCTCTTACAGGAGGTGGAAGAGAAGAGGGCTGTGGAAGAACGAGTGAAACAGAGGATGATGAAGGTTAAGAAACGGAGGATGTTGAAGTTTCAAAAACAGAGAAATACTTTCAGAGCACTTTTTGAAGGTTAGTCTTTTATTGATTGAAATTACCTTTTGATTAATTACAGTGGAATAGTTAGATGAATCATAACTGTGTTCAATCATTGTCCATTGAGGTGTGTTTTACCAATGAAATGTTTTACTCCAGACAGACGTATCTGTCCTTATTTTCTCCTGACTTTCCATTATGCTGCATACTGAGGTGTGATTGGTTGCTTTCAGAGGCCAATGTGTAGATTACAAAAATGTGGAATACTTGGTTTAATTTCTGCATGAATGAACACCAATCAAAACATTGTTGTTCACGATTTATTAAATAATATTCAGTGAGTTTTTTTAAATTTACTTATTTTTTAATTTCTCCCAATTGGTAATGCCCAAATGCATTCATAATCCAGTCTCATCACTGCAACCTTCTTTGTTGATTAGACAGAGTGCAGATTAACACACGTTCTCTTTGCAGTGTGTCCTGCCAGCTTATTTCCCCTCCACAGTTGTTGAGTAGGTCATTTCATGAGTTTGTTTAGGCTGCAGACGCTCAGTTGACCAGAGACGGGTGCTAGTGCTGTAAGGGGGAGTGTCAGATTCGGAGAACCAGGCGCGACAGCTAAGAAATCTAAAAGTGTAAACCGTAGTTTACACCACTGAAGCGGACAGATCCGCACAAGGAGAGGAAAACGGACAAACAAAAATAGAGTAAAAAACACTCCAGGCATAAGTCAACTCAAACCTACCCTACCCAAAAAGACGGCGAATTCAAAATCCGAAAAAAATAAATAAAAACCTCTCGCTATCAATACGTAAAACCGAATGAATCGAGGTATAAAAAAAATAATAAAAATCCAAAAGGGAAAAGAAAGAAATCTCTCACTCTAAATACGGGAGAGCACTAGAAAGGTAAACAAAGAAAAAAATAAAGACAGTCTGTTTCAACGAGAACAGAAGCGAAAACCAAATGAAGGACATAAAGTGCAAACGAGAAAATTTTATAATAATAAATAAAATCCAACCAGAAAAATCTCTAATTCAGCTAAAAAGCAAGTCCCACATTACTCTTAAAAGTGAAGCAGTCGCTTTGAACCTATACCTTACCGGCCACCATGTCAGTAGAATGATGACGATCAAGCAAAGAACAAAGGAAGCCATAGGGTTTATATGGCCGACCGGTAACGAGGACAGGTGCAGAGAATAAAGAAAGTCAGAGTGAAGACCTGGAGGAGAGGACGAAAAAAAAAAGCAAGGGCGCCCTCTAGCCGCTCCGAGGGGGAATGACCACAGAAACAACAGATGGCTGAAAATCCTGCTGCCTGAACTCTCCCTGCTGCTGCCAATTACATGCTGCCCTGTGTCGCTGCCAGCCACAGCCTGCCCTGTACAGTCAGGGTTTGATAGCAGACTGTGGAGTGCATCCACACACTGGAACAGTGTCTTAGCAGAATGAGCCACACAGTAGCCCCATAGTACTCATGCCAGTATATCTATAAGAATGTTCCGCTTGGCTTTAAAATGAGTATTTGATCATTTCAAATTCAAAGGTATTTTCAGCAAATTAATAAAGAACGTGTGTTTTGACATTTCACACAGTTACATTCCATTAGTTAGTTGGCAGACGCTTTTATCCAAAGCGACGTACAATAAGTGCATATTGAAGGTCGTTGACACAACTAGAAAACAATTCCGACAAATCACAACTTTCTCACAACATAGGAGCTATCTCTAGTAATGAACATAGAATTCAGTCGGCTATACATTCTTAACTATGAAAAAACACAAATAGAAAATAAAAAATAAACAGGAAGTAGGTACTATATAATTGGCCCTATATAAGTAGTTTAGTCAAGGTGGAGTCTGAAAAAGTGCATTTTCAGACCACGATGGAAAACAAACAGTGTTTCAGCTGAGCACAGCGGAGTGTAGAGTTCATTCCACCACTGGGGAGCTGGAGTGGTGAAGCTCCGCAGTCGGGACGAGCGAGAGCCATTAACACGGAGGGAGGGAAGTGCAAGTCGTCCTGCAGCAGCAGAGCGAAGTGGTTGAGCAGAAGCGTAGTGCTGGATCAAGTCCTGTAGGTAGGAGGAGCCTGACCTTTTGGCTGCAGTATAGGCCAGGGTCAGAACTTTGAACCTGATTCTGGCCATGACTGGCAGCCAGTGGAGTGACCTCAGCAGGGGGGTGACGTGTGAGAACTTCAGGAGGTTGAACACAAGCCCGAGCAGCCACGTTCTGAACCAGTTATAGGGGCAGAATGACACAGGCTGGTAGGCTTGTGAGAAGGGAGTTGCAGTAGTCCAGACGTGAAGTGACCATGGTCTGGACAAAGAGCTGGGCGGTACGGCCGAATCCTCCTGATGTTGTTTGTACATGAAGAACCTGCAGGACCGTGCCATTGCCCTGATGTGTTCTTTGAAGTCCAGCTGGTCATCCAGGACCATCCCCAGGTTTTTTTCAGAGCGGGAGGTGGTCACCATGGTTCCGTTGACGGTGATGGACAGGTCTAGAAGCTGGGAGGTCTTGTATGGCATGAAGAGCAGCTCAGTCTTGTCGAGGTTGAGCTTCAGGTGATGGCTAGACATCCACTCAGATATATCAGCCAGGCAAGCAGATATCCTCTCCTTAACCTGTGGGGTAGAGGGAGGGAAAGAGAGGAAGAGTTGTGTCATCAGCATTACAATGGTAAGAGAAGCCATGTGAATTAATAACCAAACCAGGAGACTTAGTGGAAAAGGAGAACAGCAGAGGACCCAGTACAGATCCCTGCAGGACTCCGGTAAAAAGTGGATGAGGTGCAGAGACAGAACCCTTCCAAGAGACTTGATAGAATCAATTTGTGAGATGGGATGTAACCAAGAAAGAGCAGTTCCAGAGATGCCCATCTAAGCCAGTGTGGAGATCAGGAGTTTGTGGTTGACCATGTCGAATGCTGCATACAGGTCAAGAAGAATCAGGACAGAGGAGAGGGAGGAGGCTCTAGCAGTGGCGAGTGCCTCGGTCATAGCCAGGAGCGCAGTTTCAGTTGAGTGCCCGGTTCTGAAACCGGACTGATGAGGGTCGAGCAGGTTGTTCGGATATAGACTGGAGGTTAAAATGTATTGTATGAACTGTTAAATATTCAGTTGAACAAAAGTCTCATGCATAATTTTGCTCCTACTGATAAAATCCACAGTCTTATGTCTTCTGTGATAAATGCTATTTCATTATTAATACTCACCACTCCATATCAGAACTGAATGTCTGTTAACACTCCTGATGAGGAGTAAATTGTTCTCTTTCTCTCTGACAGGGGAGGAACACCGTCTCTCAGAGCTGAGGATTGTGCTACTTGGGGGGAGACTGAGTGGGAAGAGTTCAGCAGGAAACACCATCCTGGGCAGAGAGGAGTTTGAGTCTGGAATAAGAACTGCACAGTGTGTGAAGAGACAGGGTGAAGTAGCTGGGAGACAGGTCACTGTGGTCGATACACCAGGCTGGTGCTGCGCTTCTGTGAAGGACACTGCAGAGATGGATAAACAGGAGATTGTGCACAGTATGTCTCTGTGTCCCCCGGGACCCTGTGCTCTCTTCCTGGTCATTGATATGAGCTCAGCATTTAGAAAGACACACAGGAGATCAGTGGTGGAACACCTGGAGCTTCTCAGTGAGAGAGTCTGGAGACACACTATAGTGTTGTTCACCAGGGGAGACTGGCTGGGAGACACAACCATTGAGCAGCACGTTGAGACAAAAGGGAGGGACCTCCAAGAGCTCATAGAGAAATGTGGGAACAGGTATCATGTTCTCAACAATAAGAACAGGGCTGATGGGACTCAGGTCACAGAGCTGCTGGAGAAGATAGAGGAGATGATGGCAGGGCATGGAGGCTCTCACTATGAAATAGATAGAATGCACTTACAGGAGGTGGAAGAGAAGAGGAGGGCACTGGAAGAACGAGTGAAACAGAGGATGATGAAGGTTCAGAAACAGAGAAAGACTCTCAGAGCACTTTTTGAGGGTTCGTTTTTTCATTGATTGAAATTATTTTCTGATGAAAAACTATAGAATATGAATATTAATTATAACTGTGCTCAGTCATATTTCATTGAGGTGTGTTTTACCAATAAAAAATCTTACTACAGACAGACGTAAATATCTGTCCTCATTTTCTCCTGACTTGCCATTATGCTGTATACTGAGGTTAGTGGCTACTTAGACAGCGCAATTTGTAGATTTGAAAATGTGGAATACTTGATTTTATTTTTGTCTGAATTAGGACCAATCAAAGAAGTAATATATAAAAAAATCTTTAATTGCTCTTCTCATTACAATATTAAAAGTCTTGTGTTTTAACATTTCAGGCTCTAAAATGTATTGAACTGAATAACGCATCATGTTGATATGAGCTAAAATCTCACACAGTATTTTGCTCCTACAGGTATAACCACAGCCCACCTGTCTTATGTCCTCTGTGATAAATGTAATGTCATTATTAATCCTCACCCTTCCAAACGTACAGAGAGCAGCTCATCTCAGAGGTGAATGTCTGTTAACACTCCTGATGAGGAGTAAATTGTTCTCTTTCTCTCTGACAGGGGAGAAACACCGTCTCGCAGAGCTGAGGATTGTGCTGCTGGGGGGGAGAGAGAGTGGAAAGAGTTCAGCAGGAAACACCATCCTGGGCAGAGAGGAGTTTGAGTCTGGAATAAGAACTCCACAGTGTGTGAAGAGACAGGGTGAAGTAGCTGGGAAACAGGTCACTGTGGTCGACACACCAGGCTGGTGCTGCGCTTCTGTGAAGGACACTGCAGAGCTGGATAAACAGGAGATTGTGTGCAGTGTGTCTCTGTGTCCCCCGGGACCCTGCGCTCTCTTCCTGGTCATTGATGTGAGCTTAGCATTCAGAGAGACACACAGAAGATCTGTGATGGAACACCTGGAGCTTCTCAGTGAGAGAGTCTGGAGACACACTATAGTGCTGTTCACCTGGGGAGACTGGCTGGGAGACACAACCATTGAGCAGCACATTGAGACTGAAGGGAGGGCCCTCCAAGAGCTCATAGAGAAATGTGGAAACAGGTATCATGTTCTCAACAATAAGAAAACAGCTGATGGGACTCAGGTCACAGAGCTGCTGGAGAAGATAGAGGTGGTAACCAGGAACAGGGGTGTTCCCTTCGCAATAGAGGAGAGAGACGGAGAGGGCTTACTTTTGGAAAGAACACAGAAGAGCTTTAAACGGTTCGTATTGCAGTGAACAAGTTAATACTTAGCTTTTACATGCAGTGTATTTTTGCAAACATCTCCCATGTATATGAGCACCAGACTAATTCATTACTTTAGAAATAAAACATTTTATAACCATCTGGAAATATGCATGAACATCAAATTGTTGTCTAATTTGGATCAATTTAACATGCACTATGTCAGGGGTAGGCAACCCTGGTCCTGGAGAGCCGCAGGGTCTGCTGGTTTTTGTTGTTACTCGCCACTTAATTGATTAATTAAAGCAGTTGATTACACAGTTAACGCACCTCACCTGGTTTCTTTGGTCTAAGTAGTTGCTGTATTTAAGGTGAAAACAAAAACTAGCAGACGCTGCGGCTCTCCAGGACCAGGGTTGCCTACCCCTGCACTATATGGTCAAAAGTATGTGGACACCCCTCGGTCTGGGGCCCGTTTTTCATGGTTCAGGCTTGGCTTCTTAGTTCCAATGAAGGCAAATCTTAACAGCAATGACATTATAGACAAATGTGTTTCCAACTTTGTGGCAACATTTTGGGGAAGGTCATTTTCCATCAGAAGGACAATGCCCCCATGCACAAATAGAGGTCCAGACAGAAATGGTTTGTCGAGATCGGTTTGGAAGAACTTGATAGGCCTGCACAGAGCCCTGACTTCAACCCCATCAAACACCATTGGGATCAATTGGAAAGCCGATTGCGAGCCAGGCATAATAGCCCCACATCAGTACCCGACCTCACTAATGCTCTTCTGACTGAATGGAACCAAATCCACAAAGCAATGTTCTAGTGGAAAGCAACATCTAGTGGAAAGCCATCCCAGGAGAGTGGAAGCTGTTATAACAGCAAATGGGGACCAACTTCATATTAATGCCCATGATTTTGGAATGAGATGTTGGATGAGAAGGCGTCCATATACTTTTGGTCATGTAGTGTATGTTTGCGAATGTATGAATGAGAAACGTATCTATGCACCATAGAAGCCAATGGTTCACATCATGATCTTAATTTGCATTATGGTCTTATATCATTATGTGAATCAAAAAGATCTCAAAAATATTTGATGCAGCTGTTGCTGCGTTACAATATATAATGCAGATAACATAATATAATGCAGATGATTTTGACCATAACAGAGCTTGTTGGTGGTGTTGTGTTACAGTGAGTGGAGGGACTCCAGCCCCCTCTGAAGCATGCAGCTCTGTGTGGGGTTATGAATCTGCTCATAAGCGTTCCAGTAAGAAGGTGTCCCAGTGGCTGAAAAGGAGGAAACCAGAGAGTTCAACATGACCTGGATATGGAACAAGGAGCTCTGTAATGAGTGAAGCTGAGATATCTGACACTGAGACACTGGAACAGGACTGTCGTGATGGACAGAGCGAAGCTCTCTGAAGCCCTGACACGATTGAGTTGGTTGAATTTGAATTTGTGCTAATTTATTAAAAATCTAAATGTAAAATATTATATGTACACAAGTGTGCACACCCTTTGATATGACACCCAAAAGTGAGCTGAGGAGCATTTTGTTTCCACTGATACTGCTTGAGATGTTTCTACAACTTTATTGGAGTCCACCTGTGATAAATTCAATTGATTGGACATGATTGGGGTTTGCCAACACCTGCCTATATAAGGTCCCACAGTTGACAATGCATGTCAGAGCAAACTCCAAGCCATGGGGTCAAAGGAATTATCTGCAGACCTCAGGTTTGTGTCAAGGCATAGATCTGGAGAAGGGTACGGAAAAATTTCTGCAGCTTTACAGGTCCCAAAGAGCACAGTGGCCACCATCATTTGTAAATGGAAGAAGTTTGGAACCACCAAGAATCGTCCTAGACCTGGCTGCCTGGCCAAACTGAGCAATCTGGGAAGATGGGCCTTGGCCAGGGAGGTGAGCAGGAACCCGAGGGTCACTCTGACAGAGCTCCAGCGTATCCTTGTGGAGATGGGAGAACCTTTCAGAAGATCAACCATCCAGGCAGCACTCCACCAAGCAGGCCTTTATGGTAGAGTGGCCAGACGGAAGCCCCTTCTTAATAAAAGGCACATCACAGCCCGCTTGGAGTTTTCCAAAAGGCACCTAGAGGACTCTCAAACCATGAGAATTCTGGAGGCAGTACATGCTGGTGATGTGGATCGACCCATATATCAGTTATCAGAGAAGCTCATTAAAAGTGGGTGGGATTCCGCTCTCCAGGTGTACACTGAAGGGTCGAAGGCCCCAGATAGTGGAAGAACCGGGTGTGCAGTTTTTATTCCTATATATGGAATTTCCCTTGGAGAAAGACTGGAAAATAACCTCTCCATTTTTACGGAAGAATTACTGGCAATTTGGCGTACACTGGGGTGGATAGAAGATGTGCGACCAGAGCAAGTGGTAATCTGCTCAGATTCAGTAGCCGTGCTAACGTGCATTAAAGAAAGGCGATCAGAGGCAGGTCCAGATCTAATGCTGAACCTGCTGTTGATCTTGCATAAAGTGTGTCACCCGGGGTGTGGTGTCGGGTTTCTCTGGGTCCCAGCGCATGCGGGAATAGAAGGAAATGAGGTGGTGGATAGGGTGACAAAAGGGCAATCTCTCAGAAATGAACAGCGTGGCCAGCTGAGGGACTGTGGCTTCAGTGGCAGACGGAGTGGGAGCAAGAGGGCCAGGGGGTGACAGCTGTACTCAATACAACCCGAGGTCCAGGAAAGAAGGGTCTCACTGGGGGGCAGCAGGAGGCATGAAGTACAGACTGGGCCACTGTGCTCAGGGGGCGGGACTTTGGGTGGTGGGGAGACACTCTGATAGGCTGTGTGGGGAGTGTAATGAACTGGAGACAGTAGCTCATGTCCTGCTATACTGTAGAAGGTTTGAGAGGGAAAGAAGAAAGCTATTGAGGGGAATGGCAGGGATTTGTGTGACCACTGTTTCTTTAAAGACCATCCTGGGTCCTGCAGCACGGCAGAGTGACACATATAAACTGGTCACATGGCCTTTTAGTCTCCCACTGGACTACATGTGAGCTTGCAATGCAGAGGATTTGTTTTTGGCAGGGTGAAGAGGGCGTGGAACCCTCCTTCCTATCACCTGCTGCCCTCCTTCCTATCACCTGCCGACGGATGTTTGATTGTTTAAAATATGACACATACGTAGCATAATGGATGGGAAATATTGATAATGATTTAATCATTAGTTTTGGTTCTGCCTTGCCACCTTCATTTAGCCTCATCATCAACATTAATTAATTTCAGTGTGATGCACTTATACCATGCTTTTCTACTATATATATATATATATTTTTTTTTTTTAAATTAATTCTGGCCAAACAAGGTTTATATTTTACTTTCAATGCAAGTTGTGTACAAGTTGGGAGGAGAGGGTGAAACTCAAAACATTGTAAATTGGTCCAGAAAATGAATTGTTTTTAATTAAAGATATATATTCCAGCAAGGCTGCTGTACACTCATTTTCATATGGTTAATCAACTGGATTTGTGATTTAGTCAAGGCCTGGAGTGAATTTTAATATAAGTATTTTAAATGCTATCCCCTTCATTACCCTTGCAATAATTTGCACGAAAACATCATCTGGGTTCTGTCTGAGCTGTTGTTAAATATGGTTATGAATGGCACGAACCGTGTAGGGTATAGCGGTGATCCATCAAATGCGCTGATTAGGCTACAATCTGTATAAAAGCGGCTGTTATGTAAATACCCTATATCCTGCACTTTTCGATTGCAAGTTGAAAAACCATAATTCAATATTGTTTTCATAATTTAATTTCCCTGATATGTGTGCATAATATAAGACATGGGCTAACACTAATTACATTTCAACACTAGCTTTCGTTTGCATTCTCCTTTTTAAGTGCGTACTGTGTGTTGACAAATTAAAGTCCATTAGATTTGAACAGACTTGATTAGATTTTTTACAGATCTGATCATTGCAAATGTACTGTAAACCATAATTCAGCGTGCAAATATTGCAAGTAACCAACATTTCCTTCTTCCTGTCCCAGGATTTGTGACAAAAAAAAAAAGTTAAATAATGTGTAATGTTTTCAAAATCTACAGGAATTAGCCTGTCAAATTTCAAAAGCTACCTAGGCTGCCTAATTTATTAAATTATAAATGAGTTTTTTCATTATAGGCTATAATAGCAATTTTCCCGTTTCCCCTTTATTTTCCTAATCGGCACGCAATGTCGAAACTCAAAATCCATTCAAATTCAACTGGTCATTCCCTTTTTCTTCTGAACTAGAAAATCTGTCAATCAATCACTGTGTCAATCCATTGCCGTATGGTGTTTGTTTTGGGTATCATGTCTGACGCGGAGAAAAACGTCACTGCAGTTTAACAGCGAGACTGTGCAGAACCACGGTGTTGTACAGGTTCATTTTATAATCCTAGAAAGAAATCACGAGGCACTCTGGCCGTTTCGTCTTCATTCACATCCTATGTTTTTTTGCAGGCTAGTTGATATCTGCCACAGTAATATCTCAAACTAAGAAGTAAAACTTAATCAACGGTCATAGGCCTAATCCAGAATGGGTATCAAAGTTACTGTGTTACTATGTACATTATCTGGATCTGGAACAGAGAGTTCTGTAATGAGTGAAGAATCTCTTCCAGTGAAAGTGGAACCGGACAGTGTGGGTAACACTCCACCCTAAACACTGCTCTACACTGCCCCCATGTGGTAGATTGTGTCACTCATCATCTATTGTTTTACAAAACCATGTACATTTTAATTCCGTCAGCCCTCTAACATTTGAATATACTTTAAATATTTCTTCATACTTCAGACAGTTGATATTTGTGTCTATGGATCTTTTGTAACTGAAAAGTCTATTTAAAATAATTTTCAAAAATTAAACCCAATATTAAAAAAATTTAATATTCTGTCATGCTTTCAATGCAGTTAAAGCCATGCTGATGTCTATGGGCATGCCAAAATATACTTGAAAACTGTAGGTGTAATTGTAATTTGAAAGTCGCACCAAACTGACTCGCACACCCCACACTAAAAGCACTCACACACTCCACATCAAACGCCTCTTGCACATGCTCACTCCAATCACACCACATGTTAAGGTTCGTTCTGTCACCCATAGCCCTACTACCCCCCCCCCCCCCCCCCCCACCAGAAAATGTGAAAAAACCCAGTAAAAATAATATTGTGGTGAACCCAAATTTGTTTTTTTACCAGCCTACCTAGGTTAAGTACTCATAACACACGATAAATCATATTCCTCAGAATAAAAAAAAAATTTACCAACAAAATTTGGAAGCAACATTTACTCAAAAACATAAATGGAATGTTTAAACAAATTAAGCCTAAAAATTATGGAATGAGCCCTGTCACCCCAGGCAACTTTGAGGACCAGTTGCTAAATTAGGCTTAATAAATTACAATAAAAATGTCTTTGCACTTTTATATACACACAGACATGCGCCCTGCATAACAATATTTGTGCAGTGACAGTGAATCACAAAATAATTAATTTATGTATTCCCCTTCCTTTAAATCATTTGGTTTCCTTTCATTGGTCAGTCCCATCCAAAGTCCCGCCCTGTCATCCTGTAGAACTTCCTGTTGTGCGGCGTGTAGAACTGGCGGAGCGTGTGAGCATGTGGGGATCGATTTCGGGGTGGGGCCCTTGGTCTTTCCCAAACAGTGGAACCTGTCCTGAGGCAGGGGAAGCCCTTGGTCTGGTTGAAGTAGAAGTCCTTCTGGGTCACCTCCCTCCGGACCCCCAGGAAGTCCTGTACACGGCAGGTCATGGATCAGCCCCTCCCCACTGATGGACAGCCTCTGCGCCGGGGGGAAGAAGTGCAGCTAGGCCTCCAGGTGCTCGGCGTACGGGCCGATCCTCACGGCGCTCCAGGAGGGGGTCCAGGTTGTGGAGTGCGGGTGTGCCGGGTCACTCGGACAGGGTCTGGGTGTAATCGGACATGGCGTGGGTGACAGGGTCCCGCACGGCCGGAGGCTTCTGTGTCACAAAGTAGCTGGGGGTCTTCTCCATGCTAACCTGACCCTCCAAGGACTTGAGCATCATTTCTTTTATTACTAGCAGACTGGACTATTGCAACGCCCTATTCACTGGACTGCCCAAAAAATCAATAGAGAAACTTCAGCTCATTCAGAATTCGGCCGCTAGACTTTTAACTAAGACCAAAAAGAGAGAGCATATCACTCCTGTCCTAGCCACCTTGCACTGGCTCCCTGTTTCATTTAGAATTGACTTCAAGGTACTTTTACTCACCTTCAAAGCTCTAAATGGCACAGCACCCACATACATTTCTGACTTTCTAACTTCATATCAGCCAAAAAGAGCTCTCCGGTCCTCAGGTGCTGACCTCTTAACCATTCCCAAAGTACTGCACAAAACTAGTGGGGAAGCCGCTTTTAGCTATTATTCTCCAAAACTGTGGAACACCTTACCCAGACACATCAGAGATGCAAGCTCTGTGAACATTTTTAAAAAACTGCTCAAAACGTACCTGTTCGAACAGGCTTTTAATTAAATATCTGCTCCACAGCCTCTGGACCAACAATTAGTACTTTTAAATGTATTCTTTGTATTTTTTAAATGTATTTTCTTTCTATGAACTTTAAATGCTTTTAATTATGCACTTTTCTTTTCATATACCTTATCTATGCATTTTACTATCTAAATTGACCTTCTATTACCTTTTAGGCTTTTTATCTATGCATTTGTATTATCTTAATTGTTTTTTTTGTGTTTTTTTTTATTTTTTTATTTTTTATTTATTTTATTTACAATGTGAAGCACTTTGGGTTGCATTTCATGTATGAAAGGTGCTATACAAATAAAGCTTATTATTATTATTATCTCAGAGGGAGGGAGGGATAAATACAGAAAGAGAGGAAGACAGAAAATGTCAAAGGTACAAAGAAACTGTAGAAGAATAGAGAGAAGGCACGATGAAAAAGACGTAAGGAGTGGGGGAAAAAGGTGTCCATGATGCCGAAAGAAACAAACCAGTCTTACTGGAATGCTTAACCACAGTGAGTCAAGATCTTATCTAACCTGAAAGTTGTCTCCTACGGCAACAAACTGCCTGTTGTTTCCACAAAGCTCGCTCAGGCTCGTTCAACACTACAGTAATTCATAACAAATAAATATGTTTGGAACTAGGGTTCATTTTTTCTCTTAGATACAGAGACGATGTGAGAGTTGAGATGCCTGTCAGACGTTCATTCACAATATTCAGAAATTCAGCCATATTTACAAACCTTATTTTCTACTTGTAAGACGTATCGTGGAATATTAATCATGCAATATTTTATCATGTCTTTCAGCATTACCACATGGGAGGCAGAGCTAAATAATATTTATGAAACTGATCTTGTAAGGTTGTGAGTTCATATCTCAGATGAGGCCCTGCAATAGTTTCCTTGTGATATTATTTCCAACAAATTATAAATGAGTTATATTTAATATTAGGCTATAATAGCAATGTTCCCGTTTGCCCTTTATTTTCCTAATCGGCACGGCACAAAACTCAAAATACGTTCAAATTCAGTTGGTCATTCCCTTTTTCTTCTGAACTAGAAAATCTGTCAATCAATCACTGTGCCAATCCATTGCTGTATACTGTATGTTCTGAGTCTCCTGTCTGACGCGGAGAAAAACATCACTGCAGTTTAACAGCGAGACTGTGCAGAACCACGGTGTTGTACAGGTGCATTTTATACTCCAAGAGAGAAATCACGAGGCACTCTGGGCGTTTCCTCTGTCTTCGTTCACATCCTATGTTTGTTTGTACGCTAGTTGTTGACAATTTCAACAATCCAAAACAGGTGTGACGGACCCTCCTATCTATTAGGGGGCCCTTAGTCTGGGTCTATGCAATGGTGCTGGTTCCTTTCTCCTTCTCTCCTGCAGGAGTTATGCGATCGGGAGGGGGAGGTCTGGCGAGATGGAGACCAGCTGGGCCGGGGTGATTGGGGAGGGGTTAAATGGGCGTGGGTTCAGTCTGCTCGCTGCTGACTGCCGGGCGGACCATGTTTTAAAGCTGTGTTAGGTAGTATGTTTCTGACGGATCCAGGGCATCCTCATGCAGCTGGAGATCCTTGCATGTAAAATCTGAGCACCGACTTGTCTTTTAATAATTATTGGAACTTGTTTAACTTATATTCAATAAAGGTTATATTCTTGTCCGACTCGTTTGGTCTCCCATTCAGGCACGGCCTGTGAGCTAATTGGCTGTGACACAGGCAACAGGCAAGTTCACACCTTTCTCCAACACCTGTCAGCACCTGCTCAGCCAATAGGAAAATTGCTACTGACACAACATTTCCATATTGGATAATACCACCCTTGTAATCATTTGGAGCTATACAGATTTCCCCTGCATTATATGTTTAAGCATCGCAGAACACTGTAGCACTCAGAACCGTTTTAGGACTTTCACCATCACTAGAACCTGCGTGAAGACCTGGAACGATTCCAGTGTATGTGGGAATGGGCTACGCTTCACTGCCACTAGCCTACAGAAAGCTTTCATTAAGAGTGAGTTAATTACTGAAGTTTTCTCTTCCAACCATAGTGAGAAAGGCTACGGAATCACACTGTTAAATTGTAATGCATAAATATTCATGCCTAGTCTATGGCTCTCAATGTTCTCACTTGAAGCTCTCAGTCTACTATATTTCGTAATATCTCAAACTAAGAAGTAAAACTTGATCAACTGCCATAGGCCTAATGCAGAATGGGTATCAAAGTTATCATGTTTCAACATGATCTTTTCATGTAGTGGTAACCTATGGCTTGTTTCATCTTGTGTTACCGTACAAATGATTATCACGTCATAAAGTAGATGGTATTATGTGATCCTTGTTTTAATGTGATATAATTATTGCATATTAAGGTGAAATTATCACTTTTTAAAAATCAATTTATAGATTTTTTTGTTTAGTTCAATCATGTTGTACTTAGTTGAACAGGACAATACTGATAGTACAGACAGATTAAACACAAACTAAAACAAAGGGGCTCTACATAGATTAATTAAATCAAATTTACAACAAACAAGAAATGCAAACAAAAAGCTCAGCCGATCTTGTTAAGGGGAAAATTACATTGCAGGAAGTAAAAACAAAAGTACATATTAAGAATGGACAAAATAATAAATATAGATTGTATGTACGTGTACATGAACAGATAGCTACCACGCTGGCTGTACTTCATATACGATACAATTATTAAAATATTGATTTGTCTACTGGTGGTTTGGCTTTAACTGTAGCGGTAGATCTTCTCAAAATATTGATGTAAAAATAATAATAAAGCCATGTTTGTTTCAAATAAATCCCAGCCTCAAACCAGCCTTTTGAGTATGGATTTATAACTTGCAGTTATGGCTGCCATAAAAAGTTGTATTTGTCATATATTAATACTTAAATGTTTGTCGTCCCCTAAAAGGACTAAGGCTGGACACAATAGCAAATCCATATTTAAAAGTGTTGCTAGGATTGATATGACATGTTGATTCTCAGCCAGCCACTCCCAGTGTAAATATGTTCCAGAGCACTGCTACATACCTTGTCTTCTGTAAGTTACATCTGAAACCGGTGTAACAGGGTGAGGTAAATTTAGAATGTATAAGTTGATGAGACATACTTTTTGAGGACATGAAAACATTGCATCATATTGTGGCCCAATCTAATTCTAGTCGTCCCGGGCTGCGTTCCGATCCGAAATTTGGAAGAAATGTGCCAGGAAGAAATATGGCAGCAACTCCAAGTGGGGTTCCATTCCAATGTAAGAAAGGGGAGGGAGTAATTATATTCCCTCACTCCCTCGTTTATCCTCCCTTCCACCAAGGGTATAAAATGCAAGCTTCCAGCGAGAGGGGAATCCCACAATGCAATGCTCCACACAGAAAAAGTGTTTCAACTCTACAGGGTTGCACTTCCTATAATTGGTTCAGTTCTGTTCTCAATCCTCCAAGTTGTTCTGATGGCGGCTCAGGTCTGCACTGGGGGCACATTCACTTGTTGCTGGTTAAGGTTAGGCATTGGGATAAGGATAGGTTAAATTTAGGGTTTTTGTGGGCCATTGGGTCCATTTTATTTGTTCCATTTGTTATTCAACAATAAAAAATGTACTTCATTCAGATAACAAAGAAGTAAAGTATGTAGGCAGAAATACAGTAATTATTATGGTAGATGTGCTATGCAGTGGTATAGTGATATAAAGATAAGTATCATGCAGTTTAATATAATGTGTTAAGAGCTGTACAGTAAAATAGTTTGCAGATTAGTTCACATAAGTCCTGGAGGGACATACCATAAATATAACTTTAAATTGAACTTATCCCTCTCTTATGTCTAACCTTAACCAGCACAAAGTGAATGTGCCCCCAGAGCCGACCTGAGCTGCCATCAGCACCAACTTTCAGGACATAGTAAGCCAATGTCTGTGCTGAGGGCCTTATCAGTGAATGCAGAGGCCAGATTTAAGCTTTGGAAATAGAAATTCCCTGTGTTTTTCGGCTTTTGGCTGCTTAAATCTTCAACTTAAATATGTTTTTGAATTTCCAACCTTTTGTTACGGTAGGGAAAAAGCGTTTAGCAGTCATATTATTACAACGGTGTATAACTATTGTATAAAGTGCATTCCAAAAATATTTGGACAGTGACATATTTCTGTTGTTTTGGCTCTGTACTCCAGCACATTGGATTTGAAAAGAAATCGTGACTATGAGATACAGACTTTTAGCTTCAATTTGAGGGTGAACCCTGTAGCAGTTGTAACCCTTTTAACACAGTCCACCCCCCCTCCCCATTTTAAGGGACCAAAAATTGGACAAATTAACATAAGCTTAAATAGAGTCGTCATATTTAATATTCGGTTGCATATCCTTTGCGTGCCTTGAAATCCTGATGTCTGTGACCCGACAACATCAAGAAGACTCTTTGTTATCCTATTTTCAGGTACTCTTACTTACAAGCGATATTATAACCTCTCTGCATTTGGATGAATACTGATACAGTGCTTAGAATAGCCAGTTATATTGTCTCTGCAAACAACCCACTTTGATTAGACCCCTACATTATATGAAAAGTGATTCATATTGTCTTGTGAGCCACAATCAAACAGTTAGGTACAAATCTAAATGTTAAGACAATTACATAAGTTTATTGTGACTGAACATTTCAATATTTCACATAGCCTATGTATGACTGTTATGTTCTGTGATTATGTCTGTGTTGTATTTTTTACTTGTTTATTTTTTCAGATTATTTGTGGTTTCACTGTTCTGTGTATCGTATTACTGTCACTTCCTTTCTTCGTCACACTTTTCGTGAGTCTGTGGAGATTTCGGTTTTCTCTGTATTTCCCCTGTCATGCGCTTCCTTCATTACTAATTACTTCATTGTAAATAATACTAATTAACTAACAACCACTAACATCTTAGAATTAGGGTCTACTAATCTACTAATGACTAACTTGTATATAATAATAATCTACTAACGCCAGGGTTTTCTACTAATCTACTAACTTACTAACGTCATCTTTCCTCTTTATGCCTGTTCTATCACTAATTATCTTTCTTTGGTTCCTCTAACTACAGCTGACTCTCGTTTCTGCTTTCCATTCTCTAATTGTATGCATTTGCCTAACTACCCAGTTCATGTTCAAGTCTGTTATGTGTGAATCCGGTCCGCGTATTACGTGTTCCCTTGTTATTTTATTATCTGCTCTCCTCATTGTTTTATTACGTGCACCTGTCTGTTCCTCACACATGATCCTCATTGTTTCTTGTCTACCTCAGTGTATTTATACTTTGTGCTTTCAGTCCTTTGTTGCGAGTTCCTCACCATTTAGTTACTGTTTGTTATTCTAAGTTTCTGCAAAATGTCATTCCGAGTTGTCCGTTAGTGTTATTCCGAGGTTGTCGTAGTGTGTTTCTAATTTTTTTTCTTATCCCTCGTCCTTTTCCCTGTTGTTGTTTTTTTGTTGCTGTCTTTTGTTTTTTCTTGTTTCTCGTTACGCCTCCCTGGTTTCGACTCCTGCCTGTGTTCTTGTGACCCTGATTTTGGACTCTGTTTTTGTACCTCTGCTGTGCCTTTCCGGTTCCGAGCCCTGCCTGTTCTGTGACCACTCTTTGGACTCTGTTTTTGTATCGTTGGCCTGTCCCTCATTAAACTTTGGTTTTTTGTACTCCCTGCCTGCTACTGGGTCCCTGTTTCCACCAGACCTAACAATGACATCATGATTGATATCCATGATGTAGAAATCACATTAAGATATATAGGCTATACCTACAGTCATTTAAAAGAGAGGAGGCATTTATATTTAAATTAAATATAATTCATTTTAATTGAAATTCCAACTGAAATTCTAATTTGAGAATGCCTCAGTAATATAGTAGATGGGAGACATTTGGATTTTATTCTGCAAACGAATTAAACTACATAGAAAGCTTGATAGCTAACTAGCTAACATTAACATTGGCTACCTTATCAAAGCTAATATTTGATATCTGTCAATCTGTTTAGGCTAACTTGCAGCTTTAGACTTGGTCCAATCTTGTCACGAATAACACTGCTAGTGCAGCTAGGGACCTTGCAAGCTCATTTTCAAGAATTTACTTTTTCTCTGACTAACGTTAGTTATTTTCTTAACTTACTTTAGTTATTTGGCACCTGCCATCAACTTCATATTACTGAGGCAGCTTGCTTGATTACATTATTAGCCAGCTAATTTAACATTAGCAATAGAGCTAAAAATAAGCTTGCTATGTTTAGCTATTTCACTGATTTAGGTATAGCTTGCTTAAAAGCTTGATAATGTTAAGTTAGCCTACATTAGTGGGGTCTTCCACAAAGCAGGATTACTGAGTTATGAATATGGAACAGGATTGCTCAGTGCAGTTATCCAGCTAACTCAGTAATAATCCTGCTTTGTGGAATACCCCCTGGATGAAAACGTGAATGACCAAACCACAAGGTAGGGTATTAACATTAACTTATCTAGTTTATCTATCTTAGCTAGCATTAGTTATAATCTTCACGTTAGTCATCAGAATTCGAATAAACATTTCAGTCGATTACGAGCTAGAGCTTGCACAATGTGTAACGTTAAACCAGAACTATAGTACTGTTCTCTGAAAAAAATAAAAAATCAGTGATATTTCTAAATCTTCCATTAGGACATTAGCCTGGCTGCCAAAATAGCTAGCCATCTAGCAAGTGGTGTTTGTAACTCTGAGCTGCCCTGAACAGCTAGTATGACCTTAGAAAAATAGATATGAACTTAGATCATTGCTGAGATGGCAAAATTGAGACCTAACATTACCTGCAGTTAACTGAATGACTCCAGGGAGCTTTGTGCTCTTGATCTTGTCACCATTTCACAGCATTTCCACAGCTAGATATCTGGCAGCAGAGTGATGGTTTGAGGCTCCTTTGATACCTCAGACCCTGACCAGTCTGATACAACCTGACCAGTCTGGGTTCATGAAGGGCCATCTAGCCTGCAAGAATAATCAGCTTATACTCTTATAAGCGATACGATAACCTCTCTGCATTTGAATGGATCTCTATGGGATTTGGGGGGTGGGACTAGATTAAGCTGAAAATTACACACAAACCCCCTGATGCCCCTAATGCCCATTGCAATACTGAGAGCTTGTCATTGTCTGTCATTTTACTGTCTGTGTCAATGAAAAATATGTAATAAGACTGAATTAACGTTTAATAAGTAAACCCAGAAAGTTAACTAATCCAGTAAGAACTGAGTCAAACAGTGGGAGAAAGGCCTGACATTATAACATGGCACACTTTCTTTTTGTGTGAAAATAACATAAAATCCAAAGAAGTGAAGATGGGTAAATGTAATTAATAAAAAAATTATATTTATTTAATGAATTAAAATGTAATGAAAATAATTATATTTGACAGATCATAACTATATTGTAAGAGAGAGGGACCAACATGGCAGCTGCTCTTCAAACCTCTCATCAAGGTGAGTAGAAAATTTAATTAAAATGTTTTTTTTCATCCAATATATCTATATTTTCAATACAAGGAAAATAATTTTGAATGTTGTACTTACCTGAATGATATCCACCAATCAGCTGATTCTATCAGAAGGAGATGAAAAATTATCTCTCTAAGATAGGGGAGTGGTTGCTTGGAGAGGCCAATTTGTAGAAAACAAAAGTGATAATTTCAGTGAAATGTTCTTGTTTATCTCCCAGTTGGTAATGCCAGTTTCATTCATAATCCAGTCTTATCACTGCAACCCTTTGCAGATTAAACAGAGTGCAGAGAAACACACGTTCTCTTTGCAGTGTGTCCTGCCAGCTTCTTTCCCTCCACAGTAGTTGAGCAGGAGGAGCTCATTTCATGAGTGTGTTTAGGCTGCAGATGCTCAGCTGACCAGAGACAGTTGCTAGTGCTTTTCATGTTACAATAAAACGTTTACATTGAATATTAAAAACACTTTACAAAAACACTGCACTGACCCACCTGAATGAACTAAACTGACTATGCTGTGAACTTCTGACTATCTCCTACTGTTGAACTGGTTAAATCAATACTCACACTGCAGTACATAATGCCAACTGAATCAGTAACCCTCTGTACAAGGGCTCCGCCCACAGGTGACTGGGCACAGACATTCAACTGGGGAGAGAAAATATATATCACAGAATCATCAGAATTTGAGAACATACACAAGTTGTCATGTCGTATTCCAGCTTCTGGCCTTCTATTCCATTTTCAAACATTCGCTGGAGTGGCATTACAGTAGCCTAATCCAGAAAACTAGCTACAAGGAAAAAATACAGAACGCTTATTTGAGCTAAAATACTTTAATGTGTAGTGCTTATGGCTATAATTATTGCACAAACACTGAGGAATGATACTGAAATAAGAGTAGAGTGAACTGAATGTGCTGTTGGAATATTCATGCGCTTGCTCAACTGACCCCATCAGTGAACGAATCACAGAGTCAGTGGCTCCAAGCTTTTGAAATCAGAGAACTGATTTGTAATTTCCATCACTTCAGTTTGGGTTTGATAGCAGACTGTGGGGTGCATCCACACACTGAAACAGTGTCTTAGCAGGATGAGCCACCCAACAGCTCTATAACACACATGCCAGTATATCAATAAGAATGTTCCTCTTGGCTTTAAAATTATGATCATATTCTTTGAAATTCATCATAATATAAAAAGACTTGTGATTTTGCATTTCTTGTTGTTACAATGAATTGATTTAAATGAGACATTATTTTTATATGAAATAAATCTCATGCACAACTGTGCCTCTACTGATATAACAGCACACCTGTCTTATGTCCTCTGTGATAAATGTAATTTAATTATTAATACTCACCTCTCCAAACTTACAGAGAGCAGCTCATCTCAGAGCTGAATGTCTGTTAACACTCCTGATGAAGAGTAAATTGTTCTCTTTCTCTCTGACAGGGGAGGAACACCGTCTCTCAGAGCTGAGGATTGTGCTGCTGGGGGGGAGACTGAGTGGGAAGAGTTCAGCAGGAAACACCATCCTGGGCAGAGAGGAGTTTGAGTCTGGAATAAGAACTGCACAGTGTGTGACGAGACAGGGTGAAGTAGCTGGGAGACAGGTCACTGTGGTCGACACGCCAGGCTGGTGGACAAATTATTCTGTGAATGACACTGCAGAACTGGATAAACAGGAGATTGTGTGCAGTGTGTCTCTGTGTCCCTGGGACCGTGCGCTCTCTTCCTGGTCATTAATGTGAGCTCAGCATTCAGAGAGACACGCAGGAGATCAGTGGTAGAACACCTGGAGCTTCTCAGTGAGAGAGTCTGGAGACACACTATAGTGCTGTTCACCATGGGAGACTGGCTGGGAGACACAACCATTGAGCAGCACATTGAGACTGAAGGGAGGGCCCTCCAAGAGCTCATTGAGAAATGTGGGAACAGGTATCATGTTCTCAACAATAAGAACAGGGCTGATGGGACTCAGGTCACAGAGCTGCTGGAGAAGATAAAGGAGATGATGGCAGGACATGGAGGCTCTCACTATGAAATAGGTAGAATGATCTTAGAAGAGGTGGAAGAGAAGAGGAGGGCAGTGGAAGAACGAGTGAAACAGAGGATGACGAAGGTTCAGAAACAGAGAAAGACTCTCAGAGCACTTTTTGAAGGTACATTTTTTTTATTGATTGAAATTATTTTTAGATTTATTCAAGTGGAATTCAAGATGCAATAATTATAGGCATGACCAGCGTGGGGGTGAGGGGATGAGAGGAGGGCGGGGTGGAGTATTGAGTGTAGGCTATCTATACTTTGGTATCTCCTCCGTACACACATATGGTGTCATGTCCTACTGTAGTCAGTGTAGTACTGCTAACGTTAGTTTGCATTTTCCCGAATATGAATACGTTACATAACCTTTGAAGCTTGAAACGAAACGGAAAAACATTGTAGCTAGCAAGCAGACCAAATATCAAGATCACATAATTGAATTAGCCTATCTATTCCCGACTTCAGGCACAGAAATAGGCTATCAGGACTGATAATAATTTCTGTAGCTTTGAATTGTCTAACTCAAACGATCTAGGCTACTAAATCGCCACGGGCGCATTACAAACATTCACAAACATGTTGACTGGCCATTCGAATGAAGGCATACCATAAGAGCTGACCAGAATGCAGTTTACATGTCGCTACGATTAAACAAAAGTGAAATTATAATGGCAGTTCACAAGACAATCATCTCGTTAGAAGTAGGGATTCGCTAGCCTGCTAGCAATAAACTTACCGCATTTGAAGGTATGAAAAAATCAGCGGGGTTTGGTAACACGTCATCTTTCAGTCGCAGCACTGTGCAGCAAATCCCAAAAGAACCTGTGTGTAGTTCTCGTAGCTAGTAGTAGAGAAATGGTGTTTACAAATGAGCATTCCAGTGGTGTTGGTTGTTGCAGACCGATCCATCATCCTCAACCAGAGGAGCGCTCTCTCCCGATCACTCGGGAAGGCATGCAACCCAGAGGTACTCCTGCATTCAAAGAAACCACACCTGCGACCCATCGTTCATTTGAAATGGAAAAGATACAAAAATTGCAAGATACTAAAAGTTGAAGATACTAGAAAAATGTGAAAATACTAATATTTGAAAATACTATATTGAAAAAGACTACTGTAAGCGAGACTGAAATGGAAATAGCTACTAGGCCTACAACTTGAAGATACTATAGGAAAATTGGAAAATACTAATAATCTGAAAACGACTAGAACTACTATAAGACTAACTATAAAGACTAGAGCTATAATGACTATAAATTGAAAAAGGTTACAATTGAAACAACTAGATAAATTTGAAAAGGCTACAATTGAAACAACTAGATATATTCGATAAGGTTTTTCCAATAGGCTCCAAGGGTCACGTCTACGCTCTTGCTCAAAGATTTGAAAATGAGCGGGGAGAGAGTGCCTGCCACAGCAGGCTGGTCAAACCACGCCTTATCAGAAATGTGTTATATACTAGGGGCGGACACTATTTCAAAACTGCCTATGTATCGTGGTACCACAAGTACGGAGATAGCAAATATCCAATGAGGTGTGCCAATTTTTTATGTTCAACCCTGGAAATGGAAAACCAGCAGATTCAGCTCCCAAAATAGCAGCAATCCTCATATGCACAAAATTATGTAGAAATTGTCTTATATTATTGTCCTCTATTACAAGCAACTACTGGATATCCGTTAATATATAAAAAAAAATGTGTTTAGTGTGTCCTCCCCCTTTAAGATCAATCATAACTGTGTTCAATCGTTTTCAATTGAGGTGTGTTTTACCAATAAAAAATGTTACTCCAGACATATACAGTGCCCTCCACTATTATTGGCACCCTTGATAAAGATGAGTAAAAAGGGTTATAAAAAATTCACCATTTGGTGAATTCGCTTAATCTCACACTAAAGTGGATCACTTTCAGGGTTGTTTCTTTTGACAAATTTTCCTATTGAACTCTATGGAAAAATAAGTAATGAGAAGAAACCCTTCAAGTGATCCATCCATATCTACTGTATTTCTGTCTGCAGAATGATGGTTTAAAGGCTTGTTTGATATGTCAGACCCTTGATGACTTAGAGCCACTTAGCCAACCATGTGTTCCATACTGTTCCAGCATAATTTACAGCTAAATCTCGTCCCACCCCCCAATTCCCATAGAAATCCATTAAAATGCAGAGACGTTATAGTATCGCTTGTAAGAGTACCAGAACATAAGACATCAAGAGTCTTTTGATGTTGTTTGGTCACAGACATCAGGAAGTCATGGCATGCAAAGGATATGCGACCAAATATAAAAAATTATTACTTTATTCTATATATAAATGCAGGGGTGCCACTAATTGTAGCACATGTGGTTTTGTTAAAAATAATGATTTCTTGATGAGGGATTTTTTTTTCTTGTAATAAATGTACTTCAATGAAAGGTTGGATCTTTCTCATTTTTTCAGTGTGAGATTAAGCTAATTCGCCAAACGGTGAATTTTGTATAACCCTTTTAATCATCTTTACCAGGGGTGCCAATAATAGTGGAGGGAATGCACATGCATAGATAGACCTCAAAGGGGGCTTACGCACCTGCCATTTGGCCTCCTAAAGAGATGTGCCCTTTTTCTATTTTTTTATTTAATTAATAATTTTTTTTAAATTTAATTCCTGTTTGCGCACAGCCTGCCCTGCCGAACAGATATATTGATTGAATCAAAATATCAGGTCGAGAGATTGGTCCTCCCGGGCGATACCCTCTACCCTCCCTCCCTCCTGGTTTTCCGCCGTAGCGGTGAGCACTGTGTGGGCACCAAGCCTTTTCTATGGTGAAAGAACACACGCATGCACGCAAAATGGCACGCATATGCATGCATAGGCACTCGACAGTCGTGAGTCAGTCAGTGTGATGAGTTACTTGAGGCAGACATCAGGTAATGTGGCCAAACAAAGTATAAATATACTGTTCATTTTTGTTTTATATTGATATTGATGCGCTTTATAAAATTGTTGTGACACTATTTGGTCAAAGTAGGGTCAATCTATGCTTGGAACTATTTAGCAGCTCAAAATGTGCCAACTAGCTATCGTTAGCCCCAAATTTTTGATTCCTTTTGATAGTAATGTAGGAATCAATGGAATTATGGTCGAATTATTGTGTCCATCCCACTGAACTTAAAATTAAACGGTCCATCGCACCACAGTAGTTTTCATGGTGTCTTATTGTCTCGATAGGCTAGGTTAGCTTAATTGTAATATGTAAAAACTATGTGAGGAGAATTTACTGAAATGCACTTAATTTCTTTGCATTGTATCATTAATTAACTGTCATTGTAGCTGTGTTTGAACCAACCTCAGTCATGGGTTTGTTTTTTTTAAATACCAGGTTTTTCCTACATAGTAAATTATTTGGCGGCTGTTCAAAATTATTTCACGGACCGGCTAAAATGACAATATTTGAGAAAAACGGCAAATAAAAATAAAATACCGAATTAATTTAATTTAAAAAAAAATTGGTGCGAATATGGTCTTTCCAGCTAGCGGAATGGCGATATTGTATGTTTAGGTCGTGTGCTTCAAGATGTCAGTAGCCCTACTAGGAGACGAGTAGAAGAAGCATAGAAACCTGTGTAGAAATGCGGCTCATGATATTTCTGTGGCGAGTGCAATCCAAAAATCTTTGGGGCGACTCGGGTAGAAAGATCATTAGCTTGTGGAGCGCAGTGAATTGGATGGAACACGCTCCAATTTAGAAATTAGGCTACCTTTGAAGCCTTAACTTATGAAACAGTAAAAGCTTTAAACCGATCCCAAAATTAGCGGCCCCATAATATAGTGGTAGACGTATCGGTCCAATTACAGTATTCATGTTTGTTTTCTTAAAAGGAAAATAGGCTCCAGTTTCAGAAAGTGTGCTGATTAATAGCCCCAAGCGCTTTTTCGGACCATAGTCTTGCCACAGCACAAACTATAAATGACATTTACATTAAAATCATGTTTTAGATATAGCAGAAACAATAATATTTTTTTTTTAAGTTGTACAAATAGCCGAAGCAATCAGGTTTTTCCATTGTTAAGCCTACTGTAGGCTACTGGTTACTGACGCACTTTCGGGTTTAGAAGGCATCCTTCATTTATCCAAAATCGAGTAGCTATAAATATGTGAATG
>JAKUDI010000097.1:0-50000 GCA_022702515.1 Ilyophis sp. 1 JC-2022
TCGCCCTATGGAGCTATCGGCCACAGACAGCACTGGCACGGTACGGATTAGTTCCAATCCGATCCGCCACACCACAGTGTGGTGCCGTAACTGAATGAGCCATCCAGCAACCCCCGATATATGATTTATAATGTGAAAACAAAAACAGGTTTAGGACAACCCCTGATTTAGGGTTCATTATCCCCGTTCCGATGCCAAGGTTTCCTCAGTGCGAGTGTCCATTGCTTTGTTGAATCGCTCTGCTAATTCATCAGCTGTGCGCGTAAGCTACATAGCTCAATGAGAGCCGGGCTTCGCATCTGCTGAGCCCAGTCGCGCGATAGGGAGGCCGGGAGAGGGAGGGGTCACCTTCAGAATCCGGGTCTGCTCCTTGAAGTCCTCGTCCTCGTCGGACTCCGCGTCGGGAAGGTGGTATATTTTGATGCCGTGTTCGTCGATCTCATCCAAAACCTACAGGGGGGAGGAATACAAACAACCCACAGGTCACCTTACCGTCGCTGAAACCCTTTTAGAAAACCCAAGGCAATCTTCTCCATGCACATACTTAGATTTTTATTTCTTCCCCCCCCCCAAATCATGTCGCCAATTGCTCTATACAGTTTGTTGTGACGAACATTAAAGAAAATTCATCCTCCGATGAGCTTGTGGAACAAACAACCTCTTTATGTGCGCGATGCGCTTTGATCAGAGAAGGTCTGATTCACAAGCTTTCATTAATGCGGTGGTGCAGAGAATGCTCTTTCTGCCTCACTGGAGAATGAAGCATACAGAGTGGAGCTCTGTGCTGATACAGTGGAAGAATGAGGGCTACAGAGTGGAGCTCTGTGCTGATACACAGTGGAAGAATGAGGGCTACAGAGTGGAGCTCTGTGCTGATACACAGTGGAAGAATGAGGGCTACAGGGTGGAGCCCTGGGCTGATACACAGTGGAAGAATGAGGGCTACAGAGTGGAGCTCTGGGCTGATACACAGTGGAAGAATGAGGGCTACAGAGTGGAGCCCTGGGCTGATACACAGTGGAAGAATGAGGGCTATAGAGTGGAGCCCTGTGCCAACACATAGTGGGAGAATGAGGGCTATAGAGTGGAGCTCTGTGCTATCACATAGTGGGAGAATGAGGGCTATAGAGTGGAGCTCTGTGCTAACACACAGTGGGAGAATGAGGGCTATCGAGTGGAGCTCTGTGCTATCACATAGTGGGAGAATGAGGGCTATAGAGTGGAGCTCTGTGCTAACACACAGTGGGAGAATGAGGGCTATAGAGTGGAGCTCTGTGCTATCACATAGTGGGAGAATGAGGGCTATAGAGTGGAGCTCTGTGCTAACACACAGTGGGAGAATGAGGGCTATAGAGTGGAGCTCTGTGCTATCACATAGTGGGAGAATGAGGGCTATAGTGTGGAGCTCTGTGCTATCACATAGTGGGAGAATGAGGGCTATAGAGTGGAGCTCTGTGCTAACACACAGTGGGAGAATGAGGGCTATAGAGTGGAGCTCTGTGCTATCACATAGTGGGAGAATGAGGGCTATAGAGTGGAGCTCTGTGCTGACACACAGAAGGGTGGAGGGAGAAAGCCATACCCGACGCTTCAGCCTCTCTCTCTCCCTCAGCGTCAGCGTGTCGGCTTTGGCGATGACGGGGACCACGTTCACTTTGTTGTGGATGGCCTTCATGAACTGGACATCCAGAGGCTTCAGGCTGCAGAGCAGAGATCACAGGGTCAGCATCGGCCATTGCAAAGTAAGCGTACTAAAACACCAGTCATTTCACAAATATCTATGCATTGTCATGCTCAAATTTCCAAGGGTACTTTTCCAATTCCTCCATCAGTGACAAATCTGCTCTTTGTTCTTTGCCTTTCTATTTTACAGATTATCTTTTCACCATTACATGTAGGGATAGAAGAGTTATTCAGAATGTGTCAATTGTATCCGTATGTAAAATCCACAGTGTGGATTTTATGAGTGTAGAAGTGAGATCCTTTAACAAAGTTATTTCCAAACTGGGGGTCTGGACCCGATAGCGGGCTGTGACGTGGATTACGAGATGAAACGTATAAAATAACTTACTGTATGCATTACACTTTCCAAACAGATTGAACATACATTACCTCACTTGTTACAAGCACGGAAACAATTGGTGTACATGCAGTTATTTTGGCATAAAATGGAACCATATTTATATGGGGTGGGTAACAGAAAATACAATTTGACCATTAAATATACTGTGGGCTCAGTTTTGGAACTGCTTCATGAACCCGAGAACCAGCAAGCTGCTTTTGAGAAGGCGGTTTGTTCCACCACCAGGTGGCGCCAGCGCCCCGGCTCACCCGTGTCCCAGCGGGGAGATGAAGTAGAAGCAGCAGTGCACTCGGTTGTCTACGATGTGCCGGCGATTCAGCCCGCTCTCGTCGTGGAGGTAGCGCTCGAACTGGTCGTCGATGTAGGCGATGATGGTGCTGAAGCTGGGGGGGGAGCAGTGGAACAGTCAAACCCCGGCAGCGACCACACCCACAGGAGACCCACTCACAGTAACGTAGTGTACAATCCGACCGGAAATAACCATGAGCCTGGTGCTCGGTTGTGACGCGCTACACGCTCCCAGGGTGGGGATGGGAAGAGGAGAGCGGAGAGGGGAGGGCGCTGCGCAAGCCGGTGCAAATTTGGCAGGCCTCATTTTCAGCTCAATTTCAGCAGTTTCCTGTGTAGACTTTGCTACGGCCCTATTCGCAGTGCGGGTTATGACTTCCCCCTTCCTGCTCTTAACGCTCGAGTTCACACGCAGGACCGAAACGAGCTGGAACCACGACCGAAGCTTTCAGGCCCCTGTAGTATGAAAAAACGTAGCTAATGCACACATCTGCATACAAATGAGTATCAAGTCTGTGTGTGACCATAAACTATAGTCTGGGACAGGTGGAATTTGATTTACTGCTAGAGGAGAGGCTCTTTGCAGTTCTCTCTGTGTGAGGGGCGGGTTATGACAGAGGGTAGCTGGGCCAGACAGTGACGTTTCCGAGCTCGAGAGACTGAGCAGGCGTGGGCGAGATGACAGATGGAAGGACGGAAGGAGCTCTGCCCTGAAGTGCATTGTTGGCTGGTAGCAGCGTCATTATTTGACTAATCTCAAGAGAGGGAATAGCAGAGCTATTGGAGAACAAGCAACATTCATTGGACTCTTTGTAAAATATGACTGCATGTGAAGCGCTGGAACTGAAAATGGGTTAAACCTGTAAAAGCAGTACTAGAATATTGCACACACCACAGTCTAATGGATGGATCCTCAATCTTATCCAGAAAGGGCTGGTGTGGGTGCTGGCTTTAGTTCCAACCAAGCAGTTACACACCTGATTCTACGAATCAATGCCTACAGTTTTTGCGAAAGACCATGATTAGTAGGATCAGGTGTGTAATTGCTTGGTTGGAACTAAAGCCTGCACCTAAACCGGCCCTTACTGGATAAGCTTGAAGACCCTGGTCCAATACACTGTGAATGAAGCTAGTTTGGTCGCATTTCTAGCACTGGGCTCTGTTCTAGTCTGTACTTCTCGCACATCGAGAGGATCTGGGGGCCCGAGGGAAGGAAGAAGGGGGCTGCAGAAGGTCACTAGTACTTCCTGCCGTTCATCCAGCCCTCTCCCAAACTGAACAGGATGTGTGAATATACCAGCTCAGGCTTGGTTTAGAAGCTCTACCACCTCATACTTAGAGACCAAGCTCAGGGATAGACAGCCTGCGTTCATTTGGTTCTAGTTCCTTTAAAACGCATTTAAGTTAATTTAGCAAAAGCTTGGTCTGTTTTTGGTCGTACTTCCGCACTTTCTTTCAGGGTCACCGGGTCAGCTCTGCTGCAACATGCCAGCTGTTAGATGTAATGGTTGCAGTCTGTTTTTCCACCCTCTCTCTCTCTCTCTGGTATATCACTTTGCATCCAAAAAGGAAGCCAAAATAACCAAATGATTATGCTACTGCTCATCTATATAAATTTTGCTTCACTTTTCGACAGGAGCTTAATCGGTTGAACGCGCCAGCCGTGGCAGCAATGAAGACTAAAACCAATGGAATTCTCACGTGGTTTGGCCAGAAATACATTTCAGACAGGCTGATTACACAGCCAAATAGAAAGACAATCTTATTCATTTCGAAAACTGAAGTGACGGCAGAAACACACCTTTATCAGCTAATAGCACGTTCACCAACGGTACCAGCTTAGATAAGGAGCATTCTTCCTCGGTGTATACGTTTTTCAATTGACGACAAATTTGACGCGTGCAGCATTGCTTCTGTGCACATTGCGGTAGACTATTTTAGTTTTCAAAGATGGTGACATTACATTATGTTCACAATTGGTGTTTTCTGGAGTGCTAAAAGGAGGAGCAACTTGTGGATTTGCGGCAGACACATGAGCGTCTGTACAACTCTGCAAGTTACCGCAACAAAACGGACAATGTTGCGAGTTGCACGGGCTCCATGTTTGTCTTGATTTCAAAATATCCGGGGGAAAAAAAACAAAACAAAAAAAACATTCCTGTGAATGCAGGTGTACCACGAAAAAGCACGTTCTTGCGAGAGAACTGCGTCAGTCTATTCTTCACCTTTAGATTTGTGCTCCTTAAAGACAGCCGTCGTTATGTGCGCACGACAGGAGAGACCGAAAATCTGCATATGACGGTTGTTAAGCGTGTGCTGCTCACTCTTTTCATCGTTGCTTACGATTGGAAAAATAATTTCACGTGCCCCCAGCTTAAGAGAGATGAGGCCAAAGGCACCCCGTTGCTGGAGGCTCCTGGTCCGAACCAGTTGCCTATACTTGTGGTGCATAAGACCGTGAGACCCGTCAAAGCTACATTTCTATCCACGGCCAATTCAGGTTCATGAAGCCACGATTTTTCAGTTTACCAGTCCTGGCTGTTGATGGCGTCCCCGTATCCGGGTGTGTCCACCACGGTCAGCCGCAACTTCACACCCCGCTCCTCGATCTCCACAGTTGACGCCTCGATCTGCACGGTGCGCTCAATCTTCTCTGCGGGTAGTGGGAGGAAAGAGATAAAATCAAGGACTTTTCTCTCTTTTATCACTTTTCTCTCGCCCAGCCTGGAAAATTGCCTCGGGCTGATCTCAGATCAGCTATTTACTTTAGTTACGCAACAGTTCTCAATTTTTCTGGGCCGTTGACCCACCAAATAAGCCATACATTTTCTGTGACTTATCCGTTATTAAACCATTCAAATATAAATATATATATAAATTTTTTTTATGCGTTACGTCAACTATTGGGTATACATTAACTACTGCAGTTAACTATTAGGGCTCAAAGCCTAGCATTTAACCGGTGGGCATATACTGTGCAGACAAAGGCATCCAGTAGTACAGGTTCAACTGTTTTACTATCCACACTGGTAGACTCACAAAATGTAAGCATTGAGGAAGTCCCAACTTCTCTCTCCCAGAAAATATAACATGTACATTCACATGACAAACCCAGACTCGCACAAAAACGGAGAAAGCAGCGATTAGATGACTGGGATAACTTGGCGTGATAAAACGCAGTTGTTTAGCTTAAGGGATGCACTGGGCTGTATACACCTTACCTGCTGCCCCTGGGATGATCCTCTCAGGGTAGAGGTCAGTGAGGAACAGACTGTTGATCAGGGTGGACTTCCCCAAGCCAGATTCACCTGAGAAAATAAAACCCAAAAGCATACTTCAGAATAACATCCAGGGGAAGTCCAACCGGAAACAAACCGCCACAATTTCATAATATACGAACAGTATGGTACACCACTACGATTTGATTTTGAATAAGATGTGGGCCTATTACCGTTTTCCAGAACTTTTAAGTGAACACCAGCCTAATTGAAGCTTAACATTAGCACTCAGACTTGAATAGCACAACTTAATTTAAATTGTCAGTCAAAGCAGGTTTTTTTGTCAATGTTTTGTTATAGCATGGCTATACAACAACTGGTGAAATTATATTTTTAGTTTTTCGCTTCGGTTCGAGAGATTTGCTTAATCCAAAAGCCTTCTCACAATATTACAGGGACTAAAAAGAAGCCCAATCCAGGCACAGTAAAGATAGAGAGCGAGGCAGGCGGCTGCATTCCACAGCGACACAGTCGAGGCAGAGGAATGACTGTACGAGAGCTAGGCTATTTTCTGAGAGCAGCCCCTCCCCCACTCTCACGGCTCCTCCCGAGCGGAGCCCATTTTGCACAACAGCCAGCAGCAGCGAACCAAGCGACTGGCTGCAGCTGGACTCACAGAAATAACCCAGCTGTGACCAGACAAACACAAAGCCCAAAACACGCCGCTAGATCATGCACCTATTCCACTACTCGTATAGAACTAGTCACTCAACCACCGGTATGTTGCTTTGTTTCATTTGGTTACAATTACCCCTTTTCCACCAAGCAAGTTCGAGAGCCGGTTCGGAGCCGGTGCCTAATCTCGAACCAGTTCTTCGCGTTTCGACAGCAAAAGAAGCGGCTCTCAGCCAGGAAAACCGGTTCCAGAGCAGCACCAACAATGGTCTGGAACCAAGAACCGCTTACGTCAGGGGCTGGGGGCAGGATTATCGTGATCAACCAAGACCAACTAAAACTTTGTGATCGACATTTAAAAAAAATAAATAAAAGAGCTTCAGCATGAACGTAAAATCAAAACCAGTCGTGTTTGGATGGCAATGTAGGCTCGCAAAGCCAGGAGCAACACTAGAGATGCAATGTAGTCCGCCATTGTTGTTGCTGTGCTTGACGTTGGCGCTAGCGTTGCTGGGAAAGCGTAGACGTATACAATGACGTGGCTCTCTAGCCCGTGGAAAAGCAAACCGGTTCTTAGAAGGTTCGCAAGTTGAACCAACTGCGAACTGGCACTAGTACCAGCCCAGTACCAGAACAAGGTTTGTGTTGGTGGAAAGCGAGTAAATGTTGTGTTTGGGAGGAGGGGTGGGTTGAGTTTGGAAATTTTTAAAATGTTTATTATTTATGTGTGGCCTGTTCTTAGTGATAAGAACTTAATCTATATGCTTTTGGAAGACACAATGGTCCATGGGGCAGGCAACGTTTGTATTTCTCTGCCGACCACACCAAAGGTATTCCTACTTATTCTGTGAACATACCCCTTGCAAGACTTATGGTCCGCATTTACTTACTCAGTGATTAAGGGCCAGATTTACCAAGACCATTAGCGGGTGCAAAAACATTTAGCACATGCAAAACTAATAACACAACCAATGACTGGTGCAAAACAAATAACAAGACCAATCATTTGTGATATTATCGGTTTTGGCGTGCGTCAGGCCCCAAGTGTGTTATCTTGGTGGATAATTATCATGGCGGGCATTACCAGGAATTTGGACTTCGAGCCACTTGTGAAACAGAACTACGCGAACGTTGCATTAATGTGAGGGGTGGCGAGAACTCACCCACCACCATCAGGGTGAACTCAAAGCCCTTTTTCACAGACTTGCGGTGGACCTGGTTGGGAAGGTTGGCAAAGCCCACATACCCAGGGGTCTCTGGGTTGGTGAACTGACCCTGCTGTGGAGTAGAACAAGACACAACCATGGGACCGCTTAAAACAAGACACTCTTACACAGTTAACATTTGTATTATTTCAGTATCCTAACACTGACAGTTGAGACAAAAAAAGCAATTTTAAAACCCCAGGCATACTTCTGCCTGTCAAATCGGCAATCCATTGAAACATTGCAAAGGGGGGCCTTAAACAGATGTAGAATAATTTAACTCTAAGGCTTCATTACTGGCCGCTGTGAGATTTTGATCTAGAGTACACAATTGAAAAAAACTCATACAAACTGATTAAGAAAAACAGTTAAAGACCAGATGAGCCAAATATGATTGGCCCACTGCTCCAAAATGAGCTTACACCATTGAGAGAATTCAGCTTGAGGGTTCCCCAAACTGTAGTCAGAATGAAAGACAGAGACCGTATGCATAGCAAGGGCAACAAGATTCACTGCTGGCAGACGTTGATCTCAAGGGACACACAAAAGCTAAGAAAGGGTCGCACGATTGGTGCAGCTGGAAGCAACATTTTCTCCCCTAGTGTTGACCCAATGAAAAGGCCTGTACTCCATACAGTAGGTCTTGTTCCCCTGACTAAGAAAAGGCTTACTGTTTGAATGCATGATTTTGGATTCCTATAACTAGACCTAAGTATTTTGTAGATATTAGCCTACCACATGTGCACGTACTGTTGATCGGTGGTGTTTGGAAAAGGCCATGACCAAGATCATTTTGTCAGTTTACAAACAGCAAAATTAATTCTAAGGTCTCTTCACAAACATTGCAATTTTCATCACTTAAATAGTTGCTGATGAAGCGTTTCTATATCAATATCCCACTCTGAAGTGAAAGTAACACCATTCCCCTAAACGCTGGTGAGCCCGACGGCCTACCTTCAGTTTGTCAGCTTGAGACATGTTGAGGACTGAGACCTGGGGGAAAAAGAAAAGTATGAAAGGATATTTACTGAAAAGAAAATACTACTCAGCAGTATAGTAAGCACCCATTAACAGAACTATACTGATTCAGTTGAGTTTGAGATTGAAAAGATACTGAAAGCTACTCTTGACAGGAAGTCTGCTCTCTGCACACAGAAAGAGCAACGCGTGGCAGTCTACTTCACCACAAAATGTCATAACTGATGTCTCCCCAATGAGACAAACAGCTAAAAAAAAAAAAACTTTTAAAAAACTGTAAGCCTATTACAACCTTTAAATCTTCCAGCAGAATCTCAAAGCCTCTCTTTGCTTAAATGTGAAAAGTGCCATTAAAAACCAGCCTGTGCATAAGCAATTTCTTTTCAAAAGCAGTTCGCTTTTTTTAAACAAAAGAAATGTCTTGGCTAAAACTTCAACAGCAGTCTGTTGAATGCAATGAAACAAGTCGTATTCTGGTGAGACCCAGGAAGACTGACAATGTGTTGCAAACGCAAAAGAAGGACCAGCATCCCTAAGCTCAAGGGGGGAAAAGGAGAGCATTGTGCTCAGGCCCAATCACAAGACTGACAAAAACACATGCCCGGCAGCAAGGGTGTCTGTAGACAGGAAGGATGAGGCTAGGATATGAGGGGAACGTTGGAAAGTTGTGCACTGACAGAAAAGAGCAGCCATGTCTGACCACATCCTTTTTGCTAGTAAGCGTTCAAACTTGCACCACCAAACGTACAATGAACTGCTACACTAATGCAAAGGGAATGGCTCTGATTTCCGCTTTACAAGCATAACTATGGGCTGTGGCAGGAACCTTTCGTTAGATATCGAATATAATGTTTTATTATAATTTAAAATAGTATACCATCATAAAACGTAGCTAAAGTCAAATTGATTTCATAAAAAAACGAAATGCACACCAGCACAGAGAAAGGAATTATCAGATGTTAAACTGCTCAACTAGTCAACCAAATATAGATGACGTTAATCAATAATGAGTGCTAAAATTGTTTTCCAGATTAGAGAGATGATACAGTACATACTAGTAACGTTAGTAGTCGCTAACTAACGTTAGGCGTTAGGTAGGATGAATGCAAGCTATACTAGCTAGCTATACATCAGACATTGCTTCGACTGATGCCGAATGGCTAATTATTTATAAGCAAATATACATGGGTGCGTGGACGAATACTGAACTCGTGGCATTCCCTGCATTAGCCAGCTATCTGAATACAAAAAACCTACGGTTATCTACCCATCACAAGCTCACTGGCTAACATTGGCGCGATTAAGGACCAATAACTAACGTTAACCAACGTTAGCCAACTTGTAACGTTACGAAAAACCAGCCCATGGTTTCAATAAAACACGTAGCTAGCCAGCTATATACTTAGCCACGGTATTTCTGATTAGAATTTGTTCTAGATTGTGGTCATTGTTTTAGCTAACACTGGGTAACTGGCAGACAGGCGGAAGAATATGGCTCAGAAACTGCGTTTAGAATCGACTGTCCATTGCTGTAACGCCGTTAGCCCGCTAACGCTACAGTACCAGCATCGTATCAGTAGCTAACTAACAGCCAAGTGCCGTGTAGCGCGACAAAGATAACACAAATTAGCGAACAAACCTGTCTTTATTTCTCGTATGAATAGCTAACATTATATCCATCTACACAAGGGACAGCTATGAAAATAAGTATATAATCAGAACAATCTAAACATTCCGATAGTGGTAGCCAAAGTTAACTAACGTTACCTATCTAACGTTAGCTTGACTGAGTTTGCTAACGAAATTGGTCTGTGTGTGCCGGTGGAGTACGGCTGCACACCCGGAAAAGCAAAAGGGTAGTTTCTATTTCTGGTCGTTTTTACAGGATAAACAGCCAAACAAGCAAATAAAAGAACCCATTCAAACCTTACCTTATTGGTGATTATGAGATTTCGTGTGAATGCCCAGACGATTGTCTGTGCCGACTAATTTAGAACCCGAAATTCCACAAATTCCAGAGTAGCAACGGACCGCCCGCTTTTCAGGCTCACTGAGTGGAGACGACTACACACCATACAGATCTATGCTACACACCCACCGGCGATCTTCTACTGCAGCCCACAATGCACTGCGTTCACTCCAATCACTCAAAGATTTTCTTTTTAAAAATGTGCTAGTGTAACGTTCTCTCTATCATATATAACGTTTATATAGACCTACAATAACAACATTATGATGGTGATTATTGTGCCATTTATGTATAACCTAGCTCTACAGTTTTTTTTTACATCTGGGAAGAGATCATAACAGTGATTAATGTCTGAGAGAAATTATAGTATCTTTTTAATTCATATTTTTGCAACTGTGGTTAGATTGCATCCTTCAGCTGCAATGGCAGCCCATACTCAGCCATGTCAAGATAAAGTTGTCATTTCTCATTATGCCTCCTAAATTCTCTGCACAACTTGTTAGTGGACTCCAGTATTTCCACCCAGTGTTAACTCACGATGCAGTGGGAAACAACAGCAGCCGTTTCGAGGGAGAACCTGGTATGATGGTTAGGTCTACGATAAAGCTTCTCATCCCTTCTCAGAATCAGGACAAAGCGGAACAAAGAACACGGCCTCAACTAAACACAGCTGGGAAGCGGGCGAATCAAAACACGAACGCACCTTCCCTAACACTCAACCGTACGGGAGCAAGATTTGGTTACCCAGCTGAGCAGGGCACACGCCATCATGGTCCATCTTACAGTGCTAATTTTAAACCCATTCCATGAGTGATTGGGTTAATTTGGCTGGCAGGGAAAGCAATGACTAGGTGGTTAGCTAAGAGTTGGAGGCCGCATTTCATTAATTGCGAGTCAGAGCACTGGAGTAGCCACATGGCTCCAATAAGGACAAATCATTGATTGGCCCAAAATCTATATGTGGAGTAGTGAGAAGTGTAAAATAAATAAATAAATCTGATGATAGGCACCAATGACTGTTGAGGAAGTTGAAGACAGGGCCTGAAGCAGTGGAAGATCAAGTTACATCTGTTACTAAATCATGGGTGCATTTAATACAAAACCAGCGCCCTGAAGCTGAACGGTGCTGAATTGAACATCCAGTTGTGGCATGCCCCCAGACAGGTACAGGCAGCGTGCTTGTGTTCATTGTGTAGAGTTGACACCAAGAAAGTAAATCATATATGAGCTACATACAGTGTAGTCCATTTGGACAGTGACACAATGTTCTTGTTTGTGGCTCTTTATTCCAGCACATTGGATTTGAAATGAAACAATTCGGTTAAAGTGTAGTGTTTAATTGGAGGGTATATACATCCATATCGGGTGATCCATGTAGGAATTACAGGTTATATGTTGTTATACGTTTAAATACATTTCATTTGCATTTAATTTTATTTGAAATACAACCATAAATAAACGCTTTATGTCAAGTACTTATGACACACATTATATGGTGTTCCCATTGCTGATAAATATGCAGCTGCATTTATAAAGCACTGCTGATGCTTTCCAGTGTGTATTGCCCAGTTTTGATAATCTATAACCAGGCTTATTATCCTCTTGTCTGTCGAAACCGTGAAAAAAACAACAGACAAGAAAGGCCAAAGACAGTTTCTAATTAACGTTTAAAACATTGAGCTTAGAATGCTAATCAAATTTTTATTTCAGTAGCAATGTGTAAATTGAAATAAGTAGCTTGTTAAGAACAAATTAAGACCAAGAACAGATAAAGGAGTATAAAGTATAAGTGTATGTTTCAAGGTAAATTTTTATTTTCACATCATAACCTCCTACAAAAAGAGCTCAAACACATTTATATTTTGTGGGAACATTTTCCCTGTCCTCCGTTCTCAATAAAAAGTTATGTGCAACACCTCCACCTAGAGGTGACTGATTAAAACGCCGATTCTGTTATTGTCACACTCCTAGCAACCAAATTTACAACATAGGATGTACACATGAGAAAACGCCGGCTGTTACTGGCACGTAATAATGGATTCGGTTTGTATATGTAAGCAATCCCAGTACATTTTGTTTAGAACGGTAAAAGCAACCGCAAAGAATAGAATAGAATAATTTTTATTGTCCCGCAAGGGAACTTCAGTTGTAGCCCCAGCAACAACAAAAAAAGACAGACAGTGGGGCAGAGCCACAACACACAAACATATCAAACACATTCAATATAATAATCATTGCATTAATCAAACTTAATTAAGTGAATTGAATTAAAGAGGAATTATACAGCCATGATTAAAAATAGCTCCCGCTGTCCCGTGTTATTAATAAACAGTCCACAAACTCCGGCTCCACGACTTTTCGCCATACAGGCAGTGTTGCGGTCTCTGTACACTTTCAAAACGGAGCACCGAACTGCGTCAGCCTTCGCAGTAGTCGCCTCACTCCTCCCCCACATTATCTTCTCCTTTCTCATCCCTGGTGGCCTTTTGGAGATTGTCTGCATTCCTAGATCAGTCCCGAGTCCCGACATCTTCAACTCGGGTTAAGAGCGATGGTAAACTTTGTGGTTGCAGATTCAACGGACATTCCCGAGCATATTTTGTCAATGCGTCTCCATGGTGACAACCACAAACAAAATTATCCCGAATATAAAATTCGTCAATATTATAAAAAAAGAACGTATAATGAAGTTATGGTCGGTTCACTTCTGATTCAATTTACCTATTTGTTCCCTAGAGGGTGCTACTGAGTCAGCATGCTATGGCTACAGCTTTGAGATGTAGTCAATTGGGTGTGTCTTCCAATCTATCAAGCAATGATCAGATAATGACCTCTAACCTGGATGTTCTGAGAATAGCCTTCTAACCTGGATGGGGTTTGTGGCCTGGGGTGCGTCCCAATAGTAGAAAAATGCAACCTTTCCTCCTCCACTCCGTGCCCCGGAAACAGATCTTTGTGTTTTAATCTAATGTCGCTGATTACATCTTAATTACGTATTAATGGTTACATATTAATTAATGTCTCGACGCAAACCGCAATGTCAGGTACATTGTATACTGTACATGCAAATACTAAACGTTCACAGTTTTTCATACTTCCGGGTAAGAGAAGTGGTCATGGGGGAGTGGAGGAAGGGAGTGAAGAATATTGGGACGCAGCCCTTTACATTACAGGCATTTGGATGGGGGTGGATTCCAATCGCTTATTTAATCCGGTGGAGCGAGGAGTAGGGAACGAGGAGGCTCCCGGAGGATGCTTCAGTGAGGAAGCACGTGTAGCCTTTGTGGAAGCCTTTTCTCGGAACTCGTGACGTGTATAAATTATCCACCACTCCCCACATCTGCCACGTCACAGGTACACCCAGTACACCTAATACAATTTTATGGTTCCTTTCCATTTATTATAAAGCGCTAATCCATAATGACACTAATTCTCTATAACTAACAAAAGCTATGTTTATTCATAAAAGAGGCGGCTAAAAATTATTATAGTTAAGCACGTAAGCACAATATGATGCTGACGCTTGATTGAGCAAGGATGTTCCATTTGCCCAATACATGTTGCCTCGATTCCTCCGTCCTCGTATCTGATCCTTGCTTCCTTTCCTCCATTGGGCGGAGCTAAGAAGCGAGGAAAGGATTCAAGGAGTGAAAATAAGCGATTGGAATGAATCCCTGCTATGCCTTTAAAGAAGAAAAAAAGTTGACTACTTCTGTGAGAAATGGCACTGCCCAGTGCCCACACAATCATGACATTTAAAGTGGGAGGGATCTGGGATAACTAATCTATGTATATGACATCATTTTTCTTTGTATGGGGGAACTGCAACATGACAATCGAATAAATTGACTTCATAATAAATGGACTTATTTGCATGATCTAACTATAAAGAAATAAATCCTCTCTGTCCTTTTGTCTGTCTGTATTTCGCTTTGCTCGACAACCGGGCACTGTATGAAGTTAAAATCCGCGAGGTGTATTGCTCGGGACCCTAGGAAGTGCAGTGCCGGCTGTGAAGTTGATTGGATTAGCGGTTCTCGAGAAAGATGGAAGCATCAATACCGGGGGCCAAGCAATCGACCCGTTCCGAACGGGCACTGCACTTGTATTATATAAATGTATTCTTGGTTTTTGTTGCTGAGTGAACGGAAAGAGATGTGGTCCCATATTCGCTCATTCAGCAAAGTAAGGTAAGCTATGGGGCATGGCTGCAGGTATGATATGGTGAGCTATATTTTGCATGGTTTTGGTACACTTTTAGAATATGCTATGGTAAGATATGCTTGCCATGGTTTTGTCCCCATGTCTAGCATATGATATAGAAAATGATGTGGCCTAGCTATCGATCACTTTTGGTATATAATACGGTGAGCTTTTTGACAGGGTTCTGGAAATTTTCTGGCATTGATATGTAAACTAACATTTTTGGTGACGTGTTCCTGTCAATCACCCCATGTAATAGTACTGTAAAACAAAAAGTACAAGAAATTCCACTCTAAATTGGCATGTACTTAAGGACTATATAGAACTAGGCTACATATGAATAATTGAGCAACATTTTAAAAAGAAGAGGTTCTGACTGACGTCGGTCCGATTATTTGAAAAAGAAAGCAGCACACTATATGCTCCAATATACCATGTATTTACCAACGTTTCGGCACACACCCTGACGAAAGCACAAACGTTGATTATTATGAAAAACTAAAATTAATTAAAATTAGCCTATTCAACTTTGATAGTATATGAATGTATTGGGTCGCATGGAATTCACGTCTGCAAATAGGCTATATCAAGTATTGGTTGACAGCAAAACTGTATATTCTTATGGGAGTGGTCGTGCGAAACTGGCCCACAGTGTTATGTGGCTAATACAAGTATTTTCAACGCAACTGCAGTTACCTGGGGCGGCCATCAAGTCACTGCACCACACGATGACGGGGTATTTTACATAAAAGTAATTTGTTAACAGATTGATATTTTATTAGTTGACCTCCAGTTATAAGTATCATAGGCTAATTAAAACATATACCCACTCATTAAAAATAATTGCCACCCAGACACCAGTATTTAAATAAAAAACGCATCACAGTAATTCCTGCTCGCAGAATGCTACACATACAGGGAAAAAAACAACAAAAAAACAAAAACATTCTTCTACTGCAGGATGCAGCCAGTGTTCTTACAGCAGTGATTTGATGCTTTAAGTAGGCCTAATTTAAGTTTGCCTAGATGTTGCCAATTTGTGAAACAATGATGTCACCCGTTGATACATTGGCAATAGAATATCGACAAACTGAACTCAAACAATTAGACTACGTATATTACATAACAAACGTGAAAGGTTTAATAGATGTCTTATATTGGGACAAAATATATGAGCATAATACATAAGCACTGTAAATCAAGTTACCTTTAAGATACGATCCGTTGGTCTGGCGGTATGCAGCTTGAATGGAAAGCCACTTCCGCCGAATTATCCCACTGCACCGCCCTGAAGCCGTCGACTGGACATTCAAGCCTTCTCTGTAAAATGCCGCCAGTCCCTTAAAGTAGATACACGTATGCTGTAACTAAACGTTTTTCTCGCGACTGTTTAGCGTCCCACCTTTTCCCAAGGAAAATATTTGATGCCACCCATGGTTATGACGTGCCTGTGCGCGATTGGAAGCCTGATTCTGGTATAAATATGACAGGCTCGCCCGACGCTTGCTCACTATTGGAGTTTCATTACCAGCTTCTGCACCATATCGGGCAGACAGGAACACCAACACAAGTAAGTAGAAATTGCATCCAAACGTCTTCTACGGCACTGCTGTGTGTCGCACAATGCCGCTTCCGTCTCATGTAGGAAAGAGTGCTGTTCGCTAGGATAGGGCTTACAGAATGATCTTCGCTGTGAGAAAAGGTGCACAGGCTCGACACCATATCAATTTCTCCACTCTGTTTAGCCTTCAGCCCTACTGCCTACGTGGACTTTGTATTAGAGTAGGGGACGCGGATTACCTCCACCAGCACAGCACAATAAGTGTGTCATGTGTTCGAATGATGCTGCACATCCAATAATATATTTAGAAGAATCTCCATTACTGATCGTGCTTTATTTTTACGCATTTGGTACGTTCAAGTTTCCAAATGGAGTCTCGTCTAAGATGATCAGATCCGTAGCTACGTGTCACAACAGCGCACGCGCAAGTAAAAGTTTATTAAAGTTTACAGAAGTTTGTAAACTCACTATCTTATTATCTTCTAATGAGTGATCCTTGTAGTCAAATAAGACCTAACACAATTATTTCTTAAACTATTGTCTGTCTTGCCATGATGTAAACCAGAACTACAGGCTAAGGCCGTTTTTGTAGGCAACCAGTTGTTACTGTATTATTTGCGCAACCGGAAAAAAATTTGTTTTGATGGGTAGATGGCCGGCTCGTCACTCCTTGTATTCATTGAGAATATCATTCAAGCCGTATACTTGTAAGACCGCACATCGTATCCAGTATGCCTATTAACAGAAAATTCTTCCTGGAGCTTTGATACCTCATACGTTGAAACCAAGCAATCTAGGGAACGAATTCTCTATGTACTGTATTCCCATTTTTGGCCATAATCCAAAGTAACTCGTGTCAAAATGAGGACTGTAGTCGGTACTTTGGTGGAAAGTCAACTTGTCTCAGAATGCAGGTTATGTAAGCAGTCATTATGTGGAGGAAAACAAAGGACTGAATATCTTTGTCATAAACATGCTCATTGACTCATTAGCTTGTCAATTTTTCATTTAATCCAGGGACAGAATAATTTATCAAGCAGATTGCACAATAAATGGTACAACTATTACTTATGGGTTACTGTAATAGAATGGATGTTTCCTCCTTTATTTATGACTGCCTAGGCAGTCATAAATGCATTTGAATACAACTCAATTAGGTTACTGTGCTAGTGGCTTATAGTAATGCCTAAATTGATGTCCACTTTTTTTTTTAATCAACACAGACCTTTAAACTGTCAAAGGTCGATACTGGGCAGTTGTCAATGCACATGTAGTTTTCAATTGTCTTATCTTGCCCAGGCTGTAGCAAGGTCCTGTCAGATATCAATGTCATGGAATTCAAGTCTAGTGTGCTTGTCATTCAAAATCCTGCATGCTGTTGGGACTTGGAACTGTGAGGTGATCAGGTATCAAGGGGCGCAGTGGCTTACCCATTGCAGGGAGATTAGTGGCTCAGCTTCCCAGTGGTGTTGTTGCCTTGCACAACCTATTCAAAACACCTAGTTGAGTGGCTGCATAAGTGGCATCTGCTTGTGATGGAAGGACGGCCTTTTGCACCAGTGGCCATATTTGTTCACAATCTGTGCTCTGGGTTTGTGTGCGCAAAGAAAATGCTCAGTGTGGTCAATTGGTGAACCACACGTTCATATGAACCAGTCATAACAAGCTCATTGAGTAAAAGTACTCGTCACAGCACCTGGCAGTTAAATGGATTGGAGTCTGGGCAGTACATCAAGGCTTTTGTAAGTAGGTGGAAAAAGTGCAATCACACTTTACCAAACTAATTACTTGCTTGGAAGTTTCCCCAGTTCCAATGGCTTTTAAAATTTTTTATTTGCCATTAAGGATCTGCACTTGTACGTACAGCTTTTTTTCTATCTTGACGCAAGATGTTTCTAAAAGTGGTTGTACGTGGAGGAGCGTCACCATATTGTGTCATGGGCTTAACTTTTGTAGTCCCCCACCCCCTTCCACATGCTTGATATTTCATAACTTTTATCACTTGGTACAAATTACAGGAAGTTATCACTAACTCCAACTTCAGGGGTGCCAATGCCTTATTTGTGTTTCGCATTTATCTTTGCAGAATATCAAACTACATTTCACATTCACAACACTGCGCATTTTGTGTGCCTGTGCTTTTTTGTTGTGTTCAGTCTTTGTATTACAATGGTGGCAAGTTACAGGAGGGTAGATCTTCTAGTCTTGGGTTTCATAGTGCAGTCCATCTCCCCATCACAGTGCATTTTGATATGATGACTTGACTGAATATGTTTAGCTATGGTGCGTAACAAAGGGTGAGTATTGTGGTGCTAACTAGCCGTTGTTTTCAACTTTCCAGGCAAAAGCTGGCAGGCTGACAGACAGGCAGCTTTACAGGACGGATTATCTGGTAACCGACCCTTTAGCAGGTAAGACCGGACTCCTCGTCAAGTCTTTGCCAGAACTGTACTTTATTTTCACTTTTTTTCTAGGCTCATCTGCCTTTAACAAAAAAGGACAGCCCATTGAGATGAACCATTTATGTCTACCGTCTGTGCATTATGCAACAGTAATGAAGGCTTGAAAGCAAACGTTTCGCTGATGTCCTGGGGGAAATAAAATTTTCTCCCCCACCCCCACCTCCCCCCTCGTACTGAGGCTCCTCCATGTCAAGATTGTATCAAAAGCCTTTTGTTTGGAATTCTGATGGGGCTTAAGAGTCTGTAAAAGTGTGCGTGGCATTGGGAGCCATGTGTGCACGGGGTTCCTCAGGAGGAAGAGGCCCAGAGAGGGGTGGGCGTTCCTTTACCGGTCCTGTGAGAGTGGGCCCCAGTCCTGCCGCCACTCCGCCGACGTGGCCCATGCCGGAGGCGATGTGGAGGAATGTCTCATGAGCTTACACGTTACCTCGAGTGCCTGAAGCAGTCATCCTGCCACCCCAGTGGGCTGCTTCATCATACAGGGTGGGCACTTCTGTACGTTTCAACAAGCGAGGCAGTCAGGCACTGCAGAGAAGGCACTGTTCACTTCAAGTGTTGCTTTACCAGACAAGCCAAAGGAGTTGCTATTCAAATTCAGCGATTGTTAAAAATAGGTTTATTCGCATTAGTTGAGAGGAAATTTTGTGTAATCTACTAGTTTGAGCATCCTCCTCTGTGTAGAGACAGACTTGTTTTGTAAACAGTGGGCAGATAGCCTACAGTTGGAGGTGAGCGAGGGCCTGGGTGAATTTAGCGTTTCGTCTTTGCATATGGAATGCTTTTGAAAAGGCTCCTGCTATAGAGAAACTGCATGCTTAGAAGGTTCCCTTCTTTGAGTCTGTAGTCCCTGGATAGCAGCTGTGCAGGGAATTGGGGTTAGCAGGAAAATCCTCTTACTCTGGCAGCTCATTCAACCTGCAAGTTATCTTTAGAATTAGCCTTTAGCACAAAACGCACACACAAACACACGCACAAACCAACCACACAATCCCCCACCCCCATGCCCCTTGTCACTTACCTTCCCTGTGACTTTGAATCTCTGGTTTTGTATTCATTAAAACATGTATTTTGCATGATGAGTAACTGGGAGTTGGAACATACAGGTAGGATAGGTTTTTTTCAGCATAAGTTCCTTTCCTTGAAAGATGAAACACACTTAGGCAGTTATCTTATCTGCCTCTGTTGTCAAAAGCAGAGCAGAGTACAAGGACACTGATAAATCTGCTTTTCAGCATTAGGGTTTTTGCTTTCATAGTTGTTTTTCAGGGTTGAGTGGGGAAACACTTGTGGCCTTTAGTCCATGCTAAAGCATGCTTCCTGTTCCTCCAGTGTGACACTCTGACTCCGTGTGGGATTTCAGCCATGAGCTCAGTCGCCGTACTTACGCAGGAAAGCTTCAATGAGCACCGCAGTGGTCTCTTGCTCGAGCAGGCCGGCTGTAAGTACCACAATCTGCAATTTTTGTCAGTGGTTTTGCAAAATGTAGGTGCGAAATGTACCCTTGTTCATTTTCTTTTCAGCACTTAGTCACCGTGTATATGTTGAAATCTCTCCTGCACCTGCTTTTCCTTTACCCCGCCCTCATTAGCTCCAATTGCCGAGCCTAGTGGGTCATCTGAGGAAGAGGCACTGCCGACCTATAAGGATGCCTTTCCCCCTCTGCCTGAGAAGGCTGCTTCACCCGAGGGGGTGCAGGAACCAGACAATGCCTGGGCATCTAAGCTACGGCCGCTAAAGTCCTCCGTCATCACACAGGCAAGTCGGAACAACAGGCTCATATTGTGTCTGTTGCGTTCATGTATACTGGCTGGACGCTAATTGTCCTTTGGTCTCCAGGTTTTCCATGTGCCACTGGAGGAGCGCAAGTACAAGGACATCAACCAGTTTGGAGAAGGTGATCAGGCTAAGATCTGCGTAGACATCATGTATAGGACTGGGGCACACCTGGAGCTCTCTATGGCTAAGGATCAGGGGCTCTCTATCATGGTGTCTGGGAAGATGGATGCTGTCATGAAGGCCCGCAAGGAAATCGTCTCCCGACTGCAGACTCAGGTAAGGAAGCTTTTCCTGTTCTGCCTGATCCCGACCTTCAGGTTGTGCTGCTTATAGTAGACTTGACCTCCATTATCTCACTTGTGACATCATGTTTTGAGTTTTTAAGTCTTTAAAAGTGTTCAAAGGTACTCTTAACATATAGAGGAGACTGAATGTATGATCTGAACTGTGTAAATTAAATCCTCAAACATGACTAGAATATCAGAATGTTTACTGGTTCATTTGTATAGACCACTCCAAAAGGGTTACTCTGAATGTATTTGCAAGGTCTGTGCCACTAAAATTGTAAGTTGCCCATGCATTTAGAGTATATGTACCAAATGAGAATTTTCCATAATGTGCTTTTACATTATGGAAAATTCTTACTGTAGGTTTGAATGTGGAAATGTACTTAATGAGTCATTCAGTCGACCCATGACAGTTTTTAAACCGGAACTCTGCTGGCAAAATTATACTGAACACTGAGTTGGGGAACAATTTATTAAATTTAGAATTTATTTCTATAATTATGTCCCCATACCCATAGGCCTCTGCCACCGTAGCCATCCCAAAGGAACATCACCGCTTTGTCATCGGCAAGAACGGGGAGAAGCTGCAGGAACTGGAGCTGAAGACGGCCACAAAGATCCAAATTCCACGGCCCGACGACCTCAGCAACCTCATCAAGATCTCTGGCACGAAAGATGGTCTGGAAAAGGCTAAGCACGAGATCCTTCTCATCTCTGCCGAGCAGGTAGCATGGCCACTTCCTGCTGTATTTTATACATAGGCACAGTTTGTTTGGGTCTTTACTTTGGACCAAGTGATTGAGCAAATGCTTCTGTTTTCTCTTTCAGGACAAGCGGGCAGTGGAGAGGGTGAACATCGACAAGGTGTACCACCCTTTCATTACTGGGGCCTACAACAAGCTGGTGGGTGAGATGATGCAGGAGACGGGGACCCGCATCAATGTACCCCCTCCCAGCGTCAACAAGACTGAGATCGTCATCACTGGAGAGAAAGAGCAGGTGGCCCAGGCAGTGGTCATGATCAGAAAGATTTACGAAGAGAAGGTGAGTCCGCCACACATGATCCGTGATTGCCGACCAGATCGCATCCTCCAAAGCTCCTTCTGTAACTGTCGGGTAGAGGCTGGAACACAATCAGCTGACTTGTCCTCTCGCTGTTCTCCTGTGCAGAAGAAGAACGTCACCACCATTGCAGTTGAGGTGAAGAAGTCTCAGCACAAATATGTCATCGGCCCCAGGGGAAACACTCTGCAGGAGATCTTGGATAAGACTGGAGTCTCGGTCGAGATTCCACCCCCTGACAGCAGCTCTGAAACGGTCATCCTTCGTGGAGAACCAGACAGGCTGGGTCAGGCTCTCACTGAGGTGTACGCAAAGGTGCGGGACTTCTTGTACATCCTAGGTTAAAGCTACTCACGATGAAACTGCTGGCTTCATGCAAGTTTCAAGTGTTAAGTTTAATTTTGGTTAATTTTCTTCTTTCTTCAGGCCAACAGCTATACTGTGTCTTCTGTCTCGGCTCCTTCCTGGCTTCATCGCTTCATCATTGGGAAGAAGGGGCAGAACCTGGCCAAAATCACTCAGCAGTTGCCCAAGGTCTTAACCTTTAGTTCCTTTTCCACACCACCTTCTATGATTGTTACCAAGGGGCTTTGTGGCAATTTTATGGAACTCAACTTTTATCATTCCTATTAAAGGTGCACATTGAGTTTACTGAAGGAGAAGATAAGATCACTCTGGAGGGACCCGTCCACGACATGCAGCTGGCGCAGAGCCAGATGGAAGCCATCGTGATGGACCTGGTGAGTATAGAAATACATGCTCATACAAAATGTGCAACACAAGCATGCTTGTATTGACATGGTACCATCATGATGCGATAAGTACAACATTTACAACACATGCGTGGGGCGGCTGTGGCTCAGGAGGTAGAGCGGGTCGTCCGCTGATCGCAGGGTCGGCGGTTCGATCCCCGGCTCTTCCTGTCCACATGTCGAAGTGTCCTTGGGCAAGACACTGAACCCCAAATTGCTCCCAATGAGCAGGCTAGCACCTTGCATGGCAGCTGCCGCCATTGGTGTGTGAATGTGTGTGTGAACAGGTGAGTGAGAGGCCATTGTAAAGCGCTTTGGATAAAGGCGCTATATAAGTGCAGTCCATTTACCATTTACATTTCTTACACGCTTCACCTACTCTGTAAACGTATGTTAAATAAAGTTTGAAGCCTGGATTTTATTACCGTATTTCAAAAGCTCAGGTATATATTTTTTATTTTTCTGACAGGTAAGCCGTATGGACTACACCGAGATCAGTGTGGACCCCAAGTTCCACCGACACCTGATTGGAAAAGGTGGTGCCAACAGTAAGTATCTAAGGATGCAGCTTTCTGGAAGCTGATCTGTGGCCGGCGGACATGCTCTACATACCTTTTGTATGACATCATTGGGAGGGGCGGTTGAAGCACAATGATTGTATGTATGAATGATACGATTAATTCCTATCCAACAGTTAACCGCATCAAGGAGCAGCACAAGGTGTCAGTCCGCATCCCCCCCAACAATGAGAAGAGCAACCTTATCCGCATCGAAGGGGACCCCCAGGGTGTGCAGGAAGCCAAGAAGGAGCTGCTGGAGCTGGCGTCGCGCATGGCAAGTTCCCCCTGGCCTTCTTGTGTCTGTCTGTTTGCCTAAGTGCAGAACGGGCAACTGTTACAAGCAGTGGTGTATATGCATGAGAACCTATCCATTATACCCACTACACATTTAGGAACATTTCAATGTAAATTTGTCAATTTGTTTTTGTCTGGATGTTGGGGATCTAAATGTGGGGACTTTAATTTTCTACCCATACAGACACATTGTTTAGGTTCTGTCCTTATGTATTGCAAATATTTCATATATTATGAGAATATTTGTTGCAGTAATTTAGGTGAAGTGCTTTTCTCAAGGATACAACAGCAGTCCTGCAGTCTTCTGGTTGAAAGTTAAAGCTACATTTCTGCATGGTTTTTCCCTCAATGTCTATTCTTTCTGTTTCTGCAGGAGAACGAGCGTACAAAGGACATGATTATTGAACAGCGTTTTCACAGAGCCATCATTGGACAGAAAGGAGAGAAAATTAAGGAAGTCCGGGATAAGTTCCCAGAGGTGCGTGAAATTTGATGTAATAAGGGTTTGCACTGTATGTGTGGATGTACCTGTAAAGAATCTGTCATAAGTGATCCTTGGAAATAAGTTTCACTTATTCTTCCTGAAGGTCATCATTAACTTCCCTGACCCGGCCCAAAAGAGTGACGTCGTTCAGCTACGTGGGCCCCGGAATGAAGTGGAAAAATGTTCCAAATTCATGCAGACGATTGTTGCTGAAATGGTAAATAAATAAGCTTCCTGTCCTCTTTTGCATGGGCTACTGAAGCAGACAAACATGCATTTAATCAAGCTTGTGATTTGCCTGGGCAATTATGAGCCCTTTTATTACTTATTACTACAAAAGAGAGACTATTGTAAATGATAATCCTTCCTACAAACCCTATTATAGGAATTTAGAATGGACTGAAAAGGTCTACTTGAGCTTTATGAGTAATATAAAAACACATGGCACTTGTTTTATTTTCAATCTAGGTGGAGAACAGTTTTGCGGTGTCTGTCCCCATCTTCAAGCAGTTCCACAAGAATATTATTGGGAAAGGAGGAGCAAATATCAAAAAGGTATGGGAGGGAAAAAATTTCAGCTTATATTTAATGTCCTAATTTTTCCAAGTTTCCAAAGTCCAAATTCTGTTGTAGTGACTCAGCTGGCATTGTGTACTGCTCCCTTAGATTCGCGAGGAGACCAACACGAAGATCGATTTGCCTGCTGAGAACAGCAACTCTGAGATGATTGTTATTACTGGAAAGGCAGCCAACTGTGAGGCTGCAAAGAATCGCATTTTAGCCATCCAGAAAGAGTTGGTGAGTTTGGGGGTGGGGTGGGGGCAATGGTTCACTCGGTCACATCAGTGACATTTAAATAAAGCGGTGTCATTAAACTAAACTTTAAATAATAATTTTAAAAGCCTTGGGTAATAGTTAAGCAGTGTGATGGTTCAGAGAGTTTTGTATTTTTTTCTCTGGCTTTAGTTGGAGCTTGAAACCCCTCTTCCTTGTTTTCAGGCTAACATTACAGAGATGGAGGTGTCCATTCCCTCCAAGTTGCACAACTCCCTGATCGGCTCTAAGGGACGATTTGTGCGTTCCATCATGGAGGAGTGCGGTGGTGTGCACATCCACTTCCCCTCCGAGGGATCTGGCATGGACACGGTCACCATCCGCGGGCCTGCGGAGGATGTGGAGAAGGCCCGCAAGCAGCTGCTCTCCTTGGCTGAGGAGAAGGTGAGTGGGAACGGGGTATAATGACCACTATAATGGATTTCATTATTTAAATGTAACCATCTAAAAGCGCTCAACCACCGGCAGTATGTAGAGCCCACCTAGGTGATTAATAGCAGCAATTTTGTGCCTGAGCACTCACCACAATCATTTGAGGTGATTATTGGAGATCCACCCAAAGTGAATGGAATGCTATGAATGGCAGGGTGTTTTTATTCAAGGTTGTTAAGGTCCTTATTTTTTCTGTCCATTCGTTGCTCACTCGCCCCCAACCAGCAAACCAAGAGCCACACTGTGGAGCTGCGTGCTAAACCTGAATACCACAAGTTCCTTATCGGGAAGGGTGGCGGAAACATCCGGAAGGTGCGTGACAGCACTGGGGCTCGCATAATCTTCCCCACGATGGATGACAAGGACCAGGAGCTGATCACCGTGGTGGGCACGGAGGAGGCCGTGCGAGATGCAGAGAAAGAGCTGGAAGCGCTCATCAAGAGCTTGGTAACTCGTCTCCACCAAACTAAATCTTTTGTGCCAATCCTACTTTTACATGTGGATGATCAGCATCGTTAGTTCTGGGGAGACCGTATGGTGTAGTCTGTAGGGTGTAGTCATCACCTCCCCTGCAGCAGGGGGTTGTTTCCCTGCCATGACACAACCTGTACTGTGATCCCACTCTCTCTGTAATCCTGTCTGCTTTTCCTTGTCTGAAAAATAAGTGGGGACATGAGGGTAAAATGCCTCCAACTGAGCAATCTCCACACCAGTGGAACTGTAAAGTCTCGTGCCCCATTCCTCAAACCGCCATGGTTTTCCGCAGGATAATGTGGTGGAGGACTGCATGGCAGTAGATCCAAAGCACCACCGCTACTTTGTAGCACGCCGTGGCCAGGTGCTGAGGGAAATCGCAGAAGAGTATGGCGGTGTGATGGTCAGCTTCCCTCGCTCCACCTCGCAGAGTGACATGGTCACCCTGAAGGGCGCCAAGGATTGCGTGGAGGCTGCAAAGAAGCGCATGCAAGACATTATTGAGGACCTGGTGAGTCCCTGCAAAAAAGGGCTAATTATTTAAAGCTAATGTGTGTTAATGAAGAATACTTGTTTAATCTAGCAGAAGGTGTGATTATTGTTCATATTTATACGCCTCTCTAATTGTATCTTAACAGTGATTTGAATGTTCCTCAAGGAAAAAGTCCTTTAATTGAAAATGAAATACTGGAGGGAGCATTTTAATTGGATGCTTCAGATGGATGCCTCCTGTACTGTAAACTGCAGTCCAAACTATTTTCTTCCTGCCTCTGTCCTCTAAAATCTACATTGTGAGACTGTATGGTCAGTTGGAGGGAGGAGCTTATGGTTTAGAATGAACTGCTGACTATGAATCCCTTCATATGTCCATTTTGCTCTTTCTGTGGATTTAAAGCTTTCTGGGGAATGACACTGCATTTTAAAACCCTGTGCACTTTGCCTGCGTGTGGCTTCCTCAGTATTTAATGGTATTTAGAGTCTGGCTCTGGTATTACAGGATGCCCAGGTGAAGATGGAGTGTGTGATCCCCCAGAAGTTTCACCGCTCCATCATGGGTCCTAAGGGATCCAGGATCCAGCAGATCACCAGAGATCACAATGTGCAGATTAAGTTCCCTGACCGAGAGGATGCTCCGGGTAAGGCCCTCATTTTGTGAACTAAACCAATCTGTGCTTGGTTAAAGTCTATTTTATCCAAGAACTGTTGTCATCATAAATGTACATTTCATTTTGCAAACATACATATACACTGGGGCTCTGTCCTTAGTCCCACTTTTGACCATTTACATGCTTCCCCTCTGTCAGATTCTTAGTCATTTTGGTTTTAATGTTTGTTCTGAATTTTCTGTGACTGTGTAATTGTCTTTTGCTGTAAAGTGTCTTTGGGTGTCCTGAAGAGACATTATTATTGTTATTGTTGTTAATGCACACTAAGGGGCTCTTGTATGAAATGTCAGACTATTCTGCTGGTGATAACCAGGAGATGATTGTGGCTGCTCTTGGGTGTATTCATATCATTAAGCAGAATGCGACTGATTTCTTGAATATGCAATTTAAAACTGCAATTTCAACGGGCTAAATAATGGTGCCAGGTTCTCCAACTGAGCCGGTAGTCCAGGAGAACGGAGAGATAAACGGAGAGATGAAGGAGCCTGCTGACCCCCACGTCCCAAAGAAGTGTGACATCATTGTGCTCTCCGGGCGCAAGGAACGATGCGAGGCAGCAGTGGAGTCCCTTAAGGTGGGTCTGAGCTCTGTGCCTTCTGTCCATTCAGAATCTGCCTTGAATCATCTTCATGTGATCTGTTTTTTTTTGTTGTTTTTTTAAAAACTTTTTTTTACCTGCATGCATTTTAACCACTGGAGTACCCCCCCCCCCTCCTCCTCCAACTTTTTAGGCCTTGGTTCCTGTGACCATTGAAGTGGAAGTGTCATATGAACTTCACCGTTACATCATTGGTCAGAAGGGAAGTGGAATTCGCAAAATGATGGAAGAATATGAGGTAGGTCATCAAGCTTTTCTTTTGGGTTTACCAGGCCAAAATAGAGGCACATTTCCTTGGGCAGGGTTGCTTTAAATGGCACCCCCCCCTTCCCGAACCATGTCCTCTGGGGCCCTTCTGAACTCGTGCAGCCATTCCACACTGTTCCATGACAATGAGCGGAATCTCTCTCCCTCAGGTCAACATTCAAGTGCCTGCTCCTGACCTCCAGTCAGACATCATCTCCATCACTGGCCTGGCTAGCAATCTGGAGCGTGCCAAAGAGGGCCTCCTGGAGCGCGTCCGAGAGCTGCAGCTGGAGCAGCAAGACCGGGTACGTGTATGCCTGCGGCAGAACCAGACCAGTGGTCATCCTGACTGGGTGCAATGGGATAATGTGATCAGGGTATAGCGTACTGGTACTGTTCATCAATCATGTAAAGCTTGGCTCAGCACATTCCCTTGTTTTCTAGCATATTTGTCCACATAACCTCAGTTAAACCTTGTGTTTTCTTTTCATTTATGGGTTGCATGAATGTACCTCTTGCATCTTGACAGGACAAAAACGGGTCATGATTATGTGGATGTAACCTTGTGATATTGTGATACTATAGAATTGAAGGGAGATGATTCCAAACTGGTGATGAATACGAAAATGTATTTCTGATTAATTGTACCGTGTAAAACCATCCATGACGGTTCTACTTTATTACCATGGGATGTAACTGGTGGATTATCAACCTAAAGCAAAAATGGTGCCTGATTGTCCACTGAGCAGGCCAATTAATGGTCTCCATGATGTTTTTCCTTAGGCTCTCAGGAGCTTTAAACTGACCATCACTGTGGACCCCAAATATCACCCAAAGATTATTGGGCGCAAGGGCGCAATAATCACCCAGATCCGCAATGAGCATGATGTCAACATTCAGTTCCCTGAGAAGAATTACGAGAACCAGGTACCAAAGGCAGAGTCTCCTCCCATTCTCGATCATAGCTTGCCTATGTACGGTCTATGATCTGTTAATAAGGTGCTCACTGTCGATGCTTCTGGTGCTTCAGGATAAGATCACCATAACCGGCTATGAAAAAAACACGGTTTCTGCCCGGGATGCCATCCAGGCCATCGTGGATGAGCTGGAGGAGATGGTTTCTGAGGACATAACCCTGGATAGCAGGGTCCATGCCCGCATCATTGGGGCACGTGGAAAGGGAATCCGAAAGATCATGGATGAGTTCAAGGTGAGCAGGGCAGGAGGGGAAGCAAAATTACTTATTTGAACTGTGATCTACGTGCAATTTTGGCATGTGAAATTTTAATGAATGCATCTATTCCTCCATGCTAGATTTAGCATTACTTTTTTTGTTCTTATCCAGGTTGATTTGAGGTTCCCTCAGAATGGGGCTGCAGATCCAAATGTGGTGACTGTCACTGGGCGCCCTGAGCTGGTGGATGAAGCCATCGATCACCTCCTGAACTTGGAGGAGGAATACGTAAGCATTATCTTTTTTTAAGCAGTTCTTTTGCCTTTGGTTAGGCTGCGTTGTAAGTACATTGAAAATGGTTATTGAAAAAATGGACAGTAATATGCCACACTTTCTATTTGCTGTGTTCATATGCAACGGGTTTCGTCCAACTACAGATGTCAGATGTGATTGAGAATGAGTCCAAGCAGGCTCACATGAAGCCGCACGCAGGTGCTGCCACCACCACTGCGGAGGAGCACAGAGGCCCATCAAAGGGCTTTGTGGTGAGGGAGGCTCCCTGGACCAGTGGAAGCGAGAAGGTGAGGGGCTAGGATACCCAGCTATTCAATATATGTAAATTGGATAAATAGATTTTGTTTGGAATGGGTTAGAATGCAGTTTATAAAGAACACACATTTTGGCAAAAACAAAAATGTGCTTGTTTTTGTTTTCATGTCTTAGGCTCCTGATATGAGCAGCTCTGAGGATTTCCCCAGCTTTGGAGCACCCATCGCACCAAAAGCCTCTCCATGGGGCCCCAAACGGTTCTAACAGATTGACGTCCATCCTGCCAGACTTGCTCATCCTGCATTTGCCTTCTTCCGCTTTGATTGACTGACACTGACCACCATCCCCAAACAGATAGGGGAGGGGAACCCCCCCCCCCCCACACACACACACACCCCCAAGATGCTCAAATTAGGTCCAATAAAGTGGCCTTAAAAAAATTATAATAATAAAGGTTAAGGAAGTATTGGGGGGAAAATGTCACTTATATTGTCTAATGCTCATTGTCATGCTATATTGAGGGGGAAGAGGTTTGGACTGGATTTTATGAATAGTGCATTTTTGAGTAGAAATTATGATGCAGTATTGCCATTATGGTCACCTTGTTTCCATCTATTGCTGTGAATGAACATTTGCCATCTTGTTCTGCAATGGTAAAACTTTTTATCGAAATCTGTTGCCAAGGTGACAAAACAAAGCTGTCACGGTTGGATGAATTGTCCCTGGGTTGCCTTGGAAACCAGTATTTATATGAAATGAGAAATGACCCTTGGGAAAGCTTGCTAGTTCACTTCATTACTGAGACTCTTGCACTCAGGTGCTAATTCTTGAGTGATTGACTTTTTGACTTTGTTTTTCTCTGGCCTTGTTTTAACGTAAGGCTTGATACCATTTTCTAATGGAGATATGGGTGTGATGGTGGAACTGTTTTGAAACTGATGCAGAAACATGACAGAAAAATGCATACTCACTGCCAGGTCCTGTGTTTTATTTGGGAGCTGCAACCTGATCTTAAACTCTAGAAACTCTGATGTATCTCTCATACTACATTAACTGCACAAATACTGTACCAAAAAACTTTTTCAAACTCTGAGAAGAGATTAAAAAATGTCTGTATATTTCTGAGGAGAAGGGCAAAAAAAATTATCATTTTTCAGCCTTTAAAAAAATGAAATTTGCTGGTGCGCTCATTTGTTTCCAGTCACCCATGTACAAATTAGCAGTTGTGAATTTTTTCCTCCTTGTTTTTGTACCCAGTCAATGTACCATCTTTTTTTGTTGTTGTTGTCTTCCATTTGTTGGGCAGACCACTGTTTCCATTGGCAACAAACATCTTGTTTGGCCTTAAGAAAAAAATGTGTATGCAATTACTCAAGAAAAACAAAAAAATAGTAAAGATTATGGATAATGCAAATTTAATGTCCTAAAAATAAAAATAAAAAATGGAAAAGTGGCTGTGGAATCTTGCTTCTTTATTGAGAAAATTATAAATCCAATTTATCATTTTAATCCTAAATTTCCTATTTAATTTGAATAGATGGATGCAATTGCAAATCCACACTTTTACACATTTTTACTTGACTATTTTCTACATTGGCACAACGAACCTGTTTTTTCCCTCCAATCTCAGGCCCAGTGGTGAATGGTGAGCCCTCTCCATTTCTGTCCAACTAATTAGGTGTGGTTGAAAAACCACACCTATTGTTATCACTCAGACTTACCGTTATTATTCCGCCATTTTTATATTATTATTATCTCCTCCTACACCGTTCACACCATCAACACTTCATACCTCATATTCATACACCCTCCAGCTTGCTATTACTTTTTACCTTTATACCATATACACTTTTGATGTGACATTTTATCACCAAAAAATGAATGGGGGTCAATGGGCACGTGCAGTAGGCTAGCTCACGGTGTGAGCACTGAGCGGATTTTTGAATCACTTAACGTTCTGCTCTACGTGAGCGCTGGGCAACTCATCACAATTCATTCTGCTACTTCTTTGTATCCAAGTTCTTTAGAATAATGTTACTTAACACAAAATACATCGCCATATTTTAACACTTTCACCTTATTTTGATCCAATCATACCGCATTTCCACCTCACTATAGGCTACCATAGTACCAGCAATTGATACCACTGCGAAGCAAATACACCTACAATTTATTTAGAAATTATAGCAGCTTGGTGCAGGGCAGTCTGGATACCCGTATCGACAGACCATCAATATGTATTCTGTCTCTGCCTTGTAATGATATATTACACATGTATAGCTGTTAACATTACTGCAATCTATCAATTCAAGTTATCAACCAACTGTTAACATTAACATAAGGTTAGCACTACTCATACTAAGCTAGGGTTAGAAAGCAACTGGACAATCACAGTTCAAGTTATCAACTACTAAATAACAACAACACTAACGTTAGAAAACACGTTACCTAACCCAGGGGTTCCCAAACTTTTCCATGCCAAGGACCCCCAAATAGCCGTAGCCTCTGGCTGGGGCCCCCCTATTGCGAAATGGCTTTAAAAAAAACTTTAATTACACTGGCAAATATAAAAAAATCAAACATACAGCTTCTTAATACACAACACAATACTTTTGACCCTATTTTGATTCCATAATCGGGCCGTTAGCAGCTCAACGTAACGCTTTGACTGACAGGCAGACGGTTAGTTATTGGCTGCGATTGAAAGAAGGGCATGGCAAAGACCTCATTTCAATATGAAAGGATTTATAACAATTTATATTTTATTTTAAACTGGCACAATAATCTTATGAATTTAATTGAAATGTATTTTTTTAATAAATTTGATTTTATTATAATTATTTTTATTTTTTTGCATTTTCCATTTTCCTCTCCCTTCCAATTGGCCCCCTTGGCGCCCCCTGGCGGCCCCCACTTTGAAAACCCCTGACCTGACCAACAGGCCTGCTAAAAGTGGAAGAAGATAACATTACCACCCCCACCGCTAAGCCTACCTTGCTTTACTTTCTTTGTAGCCGTGCATCCAAAAAAATAATATACAACTCCGTTGAGGAAAAGTAGCCTATAAATCCACAAAAGTATTGAAATAAGAATCCACATATTCCAGTTTATTTGACAGATCGGTCGGTAATTAGGCCTATCTAAGTTACATAACGTTAGCCAGTCGGATGCAGAGTTCTCAACGGGCCTAAAACTTCTAAGCCAAACACACCCGGTCTGGGTGATAATTGCAAGACAATAAATCCGCCAACCTGGAAAAGGCCCGACGGTAGATTTACAGGGGTCGGAAAACGTTGCCTTATAGTCCTGCAGTGCAGGGAGCAGTAGAGCGCACACAGACTGCTGGGTTGAGGAGAGAGGCACGCACTGCAAGGAGGAATAGCCAAGTGGTCACAAAAGAGATGTTAACCGCACGTTGGCCCCCTAGTGGTAACGTTAGTCATATCTGTCCCAATTACTGTATTCATGTTTGTCTGAAATTAACATCTTGACCTTGTCATATAGGCCTAGTGGCCTACTATGATTTATAATCTGTTTTGATAGGGTGTTATTTCTTATTCATTGTACTTGTAACTTTGTAAATAAACTTGTGTTATAATTAACAGTTGTGTAGTTTGGAGTTTGATGGGGTTGTTGGTTATAATGGAATAATAGAAAGTGATGGTTGTGATCTACATATTTCACAACAGATTTCCAAAATATCCAGTGGCTAGGAAAAGGTGGACATTGACAATAAGGAGGCAGAAAAGATGGTCTCCAAAAGACTGGCATATGCTGTGCAGTAAACAAAAAAACAACAAAATCTAAATACATTTTGTACTATTTCAGACTGCCAGAGAATCCATGCAAACACTGCAATACTTAAAAAACTCAATTGATACCTTAAAATAAAAATATATATATGGGTTAGAAAGACAGCGCATGGCACTTTTGCTATAGGTTCCTATTATAGCTAGCTATGAACTGTACCCAGGTAAGATGGCTGCCAAATTGTTCCATTGCAGAACACCAAATTACTATTCCATCACAAGATATGTCACATCTATTGTTCTATATCTATGGTCACTTCGCATTATGTTGTCTAAGTTGCAAAATACAATTGTTAACAAAAAATATTTTTTGCACTGTTGTTGCAATTTTTGCCTATGTTTTAGCTAAATGCTCATCTAGCCTACTAATCACTCCCATTCACAACAAACGTTGCACAGACAGACAACACACAAAACAACAAAAAAAAAAAGCAAGCTAGGCTACTGTGGTTGTTAGCTACCAAAAAAAAAAACAAAACAACAAACTGTATGAAAAAAAGCCAAGACAGGTACCAGTAGCCTATGTTAGCAAATCTAAATGCAATTGATTATGACATAGCTACAGCAAATAAACTATCCGCTACACAATTGGGTTATAATCTCAAGTTTATGTGAGTCAACAAAGTTAAACTTAGTTACTATTAGCCAAACAATGTTTAATTATTGCTTTACGATAGCTGCATGCTAGGTATGCTAGATGAATAGAACTCTGAATTCAGCACACAACATGTGTTTTGGACTTCACAAAATGGTGAGATCTGTAATCGGAATCAGAGTTTGTTTAATAAAGTGGAGAAATCAGTAGATGAGCATTTGGTTAAAACCTAGGCAAAAATTGTATTAACCCATATATTTCTACAGTCTACGACTGTCCGAATAGTCCTAATCAGCACACTTACCTACTATTTGAGTATGCCAGATGAGTATACTTTTTTTTTTTTAACACTTTCACCTTCACTAGATCCCTTTATACCGCATTAACATTCATATCATTTCCACCTTTTATTTTCCACCTCACACTATACCATATTACCATCTTTCTATGCCATTTCCAGCCATTGATATTTGTGAAGCAACCACACCTACAATTTATTTAGGAATTGTAAATCTAGATATAATTAATATACAACTAAAACGATACTATCGTTTTTTTGGACAGCGCATGCTCAAATGTGGACTTTCAGACCAACACCAAAAAGACAGAAACCACTTAGGCCTGGATGTTCCTCTGATAAGGGATATGGTTATTATAAGGCTGTGTTTGATATGAAGTGAAAGGAATTGAGTGAAACTGGTCTGTAGGACATTTATCTGTATTCCACTACTTTCCCTGCTGAAAATTCCAGCGAAGACCAGCTGGGATCTGACCATCTTGGTTCACAAATAAATATAACTGGGTCACAAATAAGTAACTCAAATAAAAGTAACTGGGTTCACAAATTGCACTCACAAACAAATCTCTCCAGAGCAGACAAAATTGTAATAATAGCTTTTAATTTATTGGCACGCGTTACCAATGTATGGGCATTAATTTGAAAACGACTCGACGTGCATTTATCGCCTGGTGCGTATGGAATCACTTGCATTCATTTGTGGATTTTTGAGATAATCCTCCACAGCAAGATGTGCACTGAATCTACTCTAGCCAATCCGATTTTAAGACATTATTTAAATCAATGTGCTCACTTCAACCAATCAATTCGCCTAAGTTCTTACAAGCGAATAAAGCCTTCAAAACCAAAACTGACGAAAACAACTGCACGGCGAATATGGCCACGCATTCAGACTTGCGTCTGAACTGCTTATTTTCAAGTTAAACTAGTAAACCTGCTTAGTGTAGGCCCCGCACAAACACTCGTTTTAAAGCATAGCTATAGACGGGCCTATAGTGTCATTATACATAGATTACAGTATCACCTATCTTAAAGAACGTAAACAACCTTCGATTTTCAAGGGGCAATAATGAAATTTAGCAAACCCATAGCTTTCGTATTAGCTATAAAAAGTCACAGTATAGCTCGGATAACTTATAATGAATGAGCTGGAATTCAAGTATTCCACTTTTTACGTTTTAATAGCTTCTTCTTACTAATTCGTACCTTCGTAGCCTACGTTCAAGAGATTTTACTGAGGTTAGTGGGGAAACAAAAACGCTTAGACGAGCCTTCTTATCCAGGAGATAAACTTGACTGAAAATAGTGTGATCTACAGTTATATAATTAGAAGTGCGTGTGCTCAGTTTACGAAACGTATAGCTAAATTACAAGTTAATTGCAATGAATACTTGGCAAGTCCTGATGATCTACTATTGTTATTTATACTATCTAATTTCCTGTCTGTAGGCCATACAAGCAAGCTGGCTCGTTGGTCTAGGGGTATGATTCTCGCTTTGGGTGCGAGAGGTCCCGGGTTCAAATCCCGGACGAGCCCGATTTTTTTTTTTTTTTGTCCTATTGATTTATCGAAATGAGTACTGTCTTAGATTTCCGGAAGTTTACACATTGCCAGAAAATGTAGCCTACCTGATACAGACAAAAAGTAACAAGACCAGACACATGTAAAAAGATCTAAAACACACCTACCATAACATTTGTACATAATTTCACACGTTCATAATTTCAATACAGTTAAATAGATACAAAATACAGTGAACATAGAAGGGGTCCGATAATTTTTCAAATAGCAAATGAGACATTCACTTTTTAGAAGTGAATTTAATAAATACTAGTTGTTATTCTGATCTAAGATATCAACTATTTGCTTCTGACATGTAACTATTCCAATAGTGACTAGTATCTATTTCAATTTTACTAGTAACTATTCATTAGACACTAGTACCTATTTATTAGTTACTAGTAACTATTCCAATTGTTACAAGTAACATTTTTATTGCTACTAGCAAGAATGTTAATTGAACTATCAAGTAGTCATTTTGACTAGTCATTAAACTGTTAACTAAATTGATTTAACATTGGGCTGGCTATGGCTCGTCGTAATTTTGGCTACCTCGTTTCCTTTTTAATTCTTATCATTTAGCCTATAATCCCCCAACACAGAGAACTAGGAAATATCACTATCTAGCCTCGTAACTGGCTAACTGCCTGACGACCGAAATCAGACAAGAACTGAAGTTGAACCATAAATTCAGTGGTTTGAACGGCCCCGTAACGTCCCTTTCTTCAAGGCCCCGCCTTGATGGGCATGCTTTGACAGTTTACATGTACAGTTCGGAGTTTTGGCAGGGTTTTTGCGTGACTACGCGGAAATGCAATGCCATTGCATTTGAATTATGTCACTCTTGTGCATGAAAACGATAGGCCTATGTTAAATGGCGAATTTAATTCTAATTTCCTTTTTGTCATGGACTATTAATAAGAATCTGAAAATGCAAATGTAGTTTTTAAATTATGGCAGGGTTGTGTGTAGAGGGCGAGAAAAAATAAATGTGAAATGGATTTGCATTAACATTTTCAAATAGGCAGATCAAGTGTGTACATTAACTTGAAAATGAAAACGCAAAATGGCCTTTTGCATTTTCATTTGAATTATGTCATGGTTTTTGCGCACATAGAATGTAAACGAAATGCAATTGCCGATTTGCATTTTCATTTGAATTTTGGCGTGGATATGCTTCCATAATCCATCACGTGTTGCCTACTTAAAGCACAACTGAAGTTTGGTAGAACTTCGGGTTGTGTAGTTACCTGGCCATGATATGAGTCCAAATGGTGGCGAAATATGTTCGTTACTTGCTCTGTGCTCCCATGGGGTGATAATCCAGAATAGGATATTTGTCGCTCTCCACTTATATGGGGCAGCTAAAACGGTCTCTTCTAGCACGTACGACCGGGAAAGAAACGGATTATGTCAATAGAAAAAATAACCAGTCCCCGTACGTATTTTTTTCGTGTAGGCTAATTAACATTATTTATAAAGTACTATTTTATTCAATGTTGTTAGCAAGCTACCAGAAAAAACTACCAAAATGTCGGCAGGTCAGACTATATAATTTTAAAAAAAATACGTAAGAGAAATGCTTATTGCTTGTATTGACAGAATCCTCTTAGTTCGCGATCGTATATGTGCTAGAAGTGTCATTTTGAGACCGTTTTAACTTCCTCATAGAAGTGAATGGAGAGCGACAAATGCCCTATTCTGGATTATCACCCCAGGGGAGCACAGAGCAACTAACGAACATGGCTGCGGTCCAATTCATTAAATTTAAACTTCCGAAACAGGAAGCTTGGGGTTACAGTAAAGCATTCTGGGCAATTTCACTGCCCAAAGTCTGCAGTCTTGCGGACTCGTTCCCTCGAGCCAAATCGAGGGTCGAGGGACTAATTTCACGTCCTTCACTTGCATTTCTAATGGCTTGGACCGCACTCGCCCTTGGCAACGCCCAACTTCCGATTTCTAAAGGGATTCCCCCAAGTGGAAGTGGCGAGGGGAAGTGCAGGAGGGCAGAACATTTAACGGATTGGACCGCAGCCCATATTTCGCCACCATTTGGACTCATATCATGGCCAGGTAACTACACAACCCAAAGTTCTAACAAACTTCAGTTGTGCTTTAACAAAACGTGCTGCTGTAGCATGATCATTCTCGATTATGAACACAAGGTGGAGCTCCAACCCAAAGGCAACGAATAGGGAACTAACGTTACCAGGGTTCCACCTCTTTTTGAGAAATCATATTCCAGGAGTTTTTATTGACAATCCAGGACAGCACTTGCTCACAAACGGTCATAAAATTTACCGGTAGGCCTAGTATCAATCCATTTATCCCCAGTTTTATTCCTCCTTTTTTAATGATGCAGAGTTCATGATGAAGTGTCTCACGTTCATTACAGGTGACTGCTACACACATCACTGCTAACTGTACAATAAGGTAATCTGGCCTCCTCTTGTTGTTAGATGTGACCAGCACTGGTATGTTTTTTGTTTTGTTTTTTTACTTACAAGCTCAACAAACAAACACCAACATGTTCTGTGTTACACTTACTTGAATTGTGGCAGTTACAATACTCACTCCAAACACTGGCTTATACTCCAGGTCTCTCAAATCAACTTTAAACTTGGACAAAAATTGACTATGTTCTACCTCTGCAACAATTTCAAAATGTAATAAAGTAATAAATCACACCATAATGTACACTGTAAGGTGTGTGTTATTGTCAAAGCATTGTTTAACAGGTGGTATTGTAATGGGTTGTATGCACCCCTATAACAACAACAAAAAACAGCTCAACTCAAGTTAAAATTTGACAGGTAAGCTTTGCCGAAATTAAAGTGCTTCATACAGCAGAACCTTTCATAGGTCTAGAATTTTAATTTAAAAAAATTCTTTTTTTGAGAAAACAAGCAGTTAAATAGGTCAAAAAAATGTACATTCTAAATAAATAACATTAAAAACACAATTTTATCTGCTTAAGTCATTTTATTAATTTGCCGACTTGATTGTCAAAAAGAATAAAACATAAAACATCCATATGCTTCTTTTTGGGAGCATAAACATATTTAAAACGAAAGACACCTTTCTGACAGTGTCGCAAACCACGTGCCGATAAGTGGTGTAAATTCATCACTCACTCAGCTCAGAGCGAATACCGTAATTCCTCGTAAATGACGTACGTAACTTAATAGGGAAATCGCACTGTGCTGTACATTGCCGTAAAACTCAGATTATGTACTTTTTAGCTGCACAAAATACTACGTTTTGTAGTCATTACGGTTAGGATTTTACAGCACTTTAAAAAAGAGAATAAGCACGAGCTTGTCAAATGCCATGGCAGGCCAAAACAAAGGGAGCAAACCTGGCCTGCGGGCCCCAAATTGGGTGGCGCTGCTATAATCCTACCAACAGTTTCAAACAAAATACACACATAGGGTTACATAGGCGATCTGAGTGAGGGGCTAAAATGCAATTTCAAATTTCCAGGACAACATAGATTTTTTTCAAGATATTTGGTAATTTTAGTCAGTTTTCCAGGTTTTCCATGACTGGAAATCTAATCTCTGAATTTCCAGGTTTTCCAGGACGAGTGGGAACCCTGGTTACAGTTGGACGTGTAGCCTACTTAACGTTAGTTACTAAAAACAAATAAATAGTATAACATTTCCAGTCCGGGGTTGCAGCATGTTCCTTTTTTTAACTGTTGGTATAGCTTGTTACAGCTACAGGGAACCTAAAACCAAGTGTCAAATAATTTTATATTATCATTAAAAATAACTATTGGGATTTACCTTTATGATGTGAAGATCCATGCAGACAACCCATTCCTCGTTAGTATAGTGGTGAGTATCCCCGCCTGTCACGCGGGAGACCGGGGTTCGATTCCCCGACGGGGAGAAACATTTTCCTTCCTTTTAACGTTTAATATATTCAATCGATCATACCATGATCACTCCTTTCCACAAAACATTCAACGAAACAATGATTTCATTCGCGATTGATTTTCTCTTATTCTACGCTGTGCGTTGTACAAAAAAGGCTAGTATGAGGCCTACAAATGAGTTTCTTTTAACAAACATTACCAACGGTAGCCTAGTAGGCGACTACTTTTCAACAGTGCGGAGGCAGAAATAAATGTTTGGGCAGACCTGTGAAAAAGTGAGTTAGGCCGATTAGGTAACGGGTAACGTTCGGGTTTTCCCCCCGGAAAAATACATTTTCCACATGCCCTGCTCCAGCGCTCCTTGGAGCCATCCTAATTTATGGTAATGTGTAGCCTATTCCAAACGGCAATGCAGTCATCGTCGGACAGGTATTCCAACTCTATCCCCTTTTGGTGGTACAAAAACAAAATTATGTAGGCTGAATACTTTGTTTCATAAAATACATTTTACAGCACGACTAATAGCCGACAACAAGAAGAGCACAGGCTTCACATAAACCCAAACCAAGAATGCAACACCCCTCCCTAACCGTGCCTATTAACGTTAAAGTTACGTTAGCCCTAATTAAGAGGAAATAACGGTATTAAAATCGATCGGCTGAGATGTAGCTTCACAACAAACACAAGGCCGAGGAACTTAAAAACTAGCATCAAGCACCCTAGCATGCCCTCAAACAGGCAGCAAACTGTCCGCTATACTAAATTTAAAAAGCCAACAATTTTCGTAAACGTAGGCTAGGCTACTTGATTAAAATTAAAATTTAGGTCCTGACATAACCATATGCGACAAACATTAAAAACCAGTTCATGTACAAGACATCACCTTTAGTGACCACATTATATAACACGAACAATTAAGCTAAATAGCCTACGAGCTTGTCGGACTTAATTGGCAGCTGGCAACTTGGCGTTCCTTTCCTCGCCGCTGCTGTTTTCCGTTGGTTTCCCGCACTTTCGCGTAGCCTACCTCTTATTCCGCTCGTCGAGGTTTCTTGAAATAATTAGCAATGGACGATTTTACTAATTTTGGTAACATAAACTTGTATTTTAAGATACCATATGAACCTAATTCGGAACGCACTTATTTAAACAGGCAACCTACTGCTATCTTTTTTTTTCACCGCGAGCAGTAACTTTTTTCTTTTTTGATGTTCCAGTTTTAATTGGCCACAATACAATGATGACGAGCACAGAAAACGATCCATCTAGATAGGCCAAGGCCAACCTAAGCATACCTGTGGCTACCATAGACTGTAAAAGGTGGCTGCATGTCTGCTTCCTTTTTCAAATTCTCCCCTTGCTATTTCATATAGGCGAGATGACCAGCATGGACCGTTAATGACTGCTGCCATGCTGGAAAAAGATCTCAAATAGTAACTGTAATGGGTCCTTATTAAATCTTTATTCAACCAGGTATGTTGAATGATAAGGATTACCTCACTAAAAGGCACATGAGAACAATAGTTAATTTGAGAGAATGATGGTTTATTAACAGGGATAATAAAATCAGTTACTGCATCATATTTTCCATACAGGGATCGATGCTGTTATTTGTAATAGAGAATTTAATAATGCTCTAATACAAATAACAGCATCCATGTCTTTCAGTCTCTTTGTTGGCTCAAGCCTTACTCTTTTAATGTCCAGATTAACTCTTTTAATTGGCCAGCATGAAGGATCTTCAGATAACCTGCTATTGAAGGACGTGATCTGTGGTGTAGAATACAAATTCAAATTAACATCTTGCTGTTGATTTGAAATAAGTTTTTCTGAAATGGTTTGCAATTTGTACATCAATCATGGATTTTTTTTTTAAAAATCACAATTTTATTCAACAATTTGTATTCTTGATTTTGCAGAAATGTGACTTACTTGCAGAACAAATTAATACTCCACATACATGGAAATACAATTAATTATTAATCACATTAAAAACTAATTAAGATAACAATGGCAAGTATTTAACTTTATGGCAAACTGTCAGATTGTTAGTTGGAAATAAAAAAAATTAACAGTATACATATATGTATGAAACAGTCAGAATATCCTGATCTCCTAATCTGTGGTTTCCACTTCCTCTTCCTTTTAAAAGTACATAATATACAAAACGTAATTCAACATTTTTCTTAATCTTAAAAGTTTAGACTCCTAAATCTCTGTGAATTAAAGAAATAGCTAAACTTACACAGTAAACAATAATTCTCTTTTTAAAAAATGAGACAGGCACATGTGACAGACTACAAGAGTATTGAGAGTACAAAGGTATCCTTGAGACAACAGGGCTTCAGAGATATGAGATTCAAGTTTCATGATGCCTAGGGAGCCGGTAGATATGACAACACAATGAGATGGAACCAACAGCTGACGACAAGTTGGAGATAAAAAACAAAAAAACACCATGAATTATACAAAAAGCAATTCACATAAACTGTGAATACTGCTCTGACCAGGTCAAGGCATCAGTGACAATAAAATACATTGTGATTCAAACTGTTTGTGGGTTTTGAGTTGGCCCTCATACAGTGAGAACATGGGGTGGGGGGGGGGGGTTAGGCAGTGTTCTTGTATTTTATCTGACAGCTGGGACCACCGGAGTTCATAAGGCCTGGAGAGGAGTTGTCCTGTCCCTGGTTGGGCGGAGCTATACTCTAGCTTGAGGAGGGGGTGTGGTTTGTAGGAGCAGTGCCCTGTACTTGCGGTTTGTGGCCTTTGCCGGTCAGGGTGATTAAAGGGGTGGAGTTGGCACAGCTCTTCAGCGGTGGCAAGCAAGACTAACGGTTACTCTTCATTGCTTCCTTGGCAGCGAAAATGAGAGGCGTCAAGCTAGAAAGGGGCTTTGCCATCTTCAGGAAGGGGTGCTACAGGTGAAGGGAGAAATGGATAAATCAAGTAAATCTCAAGTAAACAAGTACTCAGGAATAACATTATTTTTTTTTTCTTCAAAAAAACATGTCAAATTGCAGTTCCGTTTGTACGCTTCCCACCAGCTGGACTGGGGCAAATTCTTTGATAGCTTCAGGGGAGGGGTGCTTGGCCCCTTCATAATAGTGTGTTCAAGTTGTGGAGGAGGGGGAAGGAGGGACTCACCTGCAGCAGCTCTTTGCCCCCGCCCCTTTTCTCTACGTCCATCTCCAGACAGCGGTTGAGGAAGTCCCGGAAGATAGGTGATAGTTTTTCAGGGTTTTGGAGCTCCGGGGTGCCATTGGTGGCAATCAGGTATAATGCCTAGTTTGGGGGGAAATTTTGTAGGGAGCGAAGATGGGAACCCATAAGTGCTATGTTTATGTCACATGGCTACTGGGTTAGTCCTCTAAATAAGGACATCTTTGGAATCAGCCTGCTTTCAAAGTCAAGGCATTTGTAGTTGGGTCAAGTCTCAGAGGTTGGGTTTTAGCATATCAAAGGCAAGTAAGTTTCCTTTAAAGCAGGTTAATATTTACTGAGATGTTGAAAAGTTTGGGAAAATGTGTTTAGCAGCAATAAGAAAGCTGTCAAACCCTTGCCATTGAAGGTCACAACATCCAATATTTCAAACTCTTGAAAGACTTCTACAGTGGTTACAGCGACAACAGGTTCCCCCTAACTCAGCAACCCATACTCACCCTCAGGGGGTTCTCGTTGAGGTAGGGGGGCTCACCCTCCACCATCTCGATTGCCATGATGCCCAGGGACCAGATGTCCACTTTTGGCCCGTAGGCCTTGCGGGTCACAACCTCTGGGGCCATCCAGTAAGGCGTACCCACCATGGTGCTACGCTTGCTCTGCTCGGGGGTGATCTGGGCACAGAACCCAAAATCAGCTATGATAGGGAGAGAGAGAGAGAGAGAATATGTCAGTCCAATGACTATCAAAATAACCTACCAAAAAATGTGAGCTCACATTAAATTAAATAATTCCATTAAATTCTATTCCATTTTATTTGTGGGTTATAGCGCTTTTGATATACTTGGTATCTGAACTGACCAAGAAAAAAAATTTAATCAAATGTAATGTAAACAAAAAATAATAAGTCGAGCAGCACAGTATCTTGACACCTCCTTAAAGATACAGGAGGGTTGTGTCACTCACTGAGTTTCACAGACCCGTCCATCCCCAGGAGAACGTTGTCGCTCTTGATGTCACGGTGGATCACCTGGTTAGCGTGCAGGAACTCCAGGGCTTGCAAACACTGCAGAGGGAATGCACGAATGGTCAGAGAAGATACAAGAGCAGACCGACATCAACCAAGTAGGCAACGAGATGGACTTATATCATGCAAGACGCCATTTTTGAATGAGCTGAAACAAAAACGAGGCGGGAATATACAAGTGTCTGAGCGTAGCAGTACTTCAGGTTGTCGTAGCACAGAATGTCTCACTGTTGCATGCCCAGGTGTCCCTCCTATCAAAGGAGAGAAAGTAACCGAGGGGTGTCCTTTCATCGTTTTCCACAAGATCCACGAGTCCATCGTCAGAGGATTGCGAACAAATAATACAGCCTAGCCAAGTTAGCTAACATTAGCCAGCTAGCTAGCCCAACTGAGTAAACAAACTGAGCAGAAGAAAAAGAACACACTCCAAACAAAGATATAATGGAAAACATTTGAAGTTGTGCTTTGTTGCACCTGTTCAGCTAGCTAATTAGCGAGACAGCCCAGCCAACTAGCTAGACTGCCTTGTCAGCCTGGAGAAGTCAATAACACATTTCCCCATTCAATCAGATCACAGAGTGCCAAAGCAAGAAAAGGCACATTCACTCCTCAGATGTTGAGCCAGAGAGGCTCAAGTCTGTAAGAGGCTACCATCAGCCTAACCTCTCTGCAGACGGCAGCGATCTGAGCCTCGTCCATACAGGTCTCCGTCACAACGTCTGTGAGTGAACCGCCGGCCAGGTATTCCATCACCACAAAGAGTTCCTCCCCCACCAGGAAGCTGCGGGAGCACACACAGATGCAAAGAGAACCAGCCATTACTTCCTGAGAAATGTACTGATGCCCGCTGCCCCAGATACATCCGCTTTCTAGATTCAATTAAGTGTATTACTGTCTTCATAATGCCTTGAATCATTCTGAAATGAGTGAGTCACTTCTTGTCCACTCATCTCCACCACTACTATCTTCATTATTATAACCATAATCGATACAATCAGCAACAACAACCATCCTCACCAAGATAATTTTCACCACAACCATCATCATAATTTTCATGGTCATTATAATCACCATAGTAATGGTGCACATTACCTGTCCACAAAGTTGACAATGTTGGGGTTCTTTAACTCCTTCATCACCAGGATCTCATTGATGATTAGCTCCTTCTTGGGCTGTTTCTGCAGGTTTATCTGCTTAATGGCCACCTGAGAACACACCCCCATCAGTCAGAAAACCTGCACAGTCATCCTCACGGACAAAGCTGCTGGACATTCTGAGGGGGAAAAACCCCCCTCAAAAATAGCCACAGGCCGGGTAGGGTTACATTACTGCTGGTACATCTGGACATGAATTCTACAGACAAACAGATGGTCAACTCCTGCATTTCTTCCTTACTGCAAGACAGTGGTATTAAACCCTGCCCTGGATTATCCCTGTGTATGCTTGTTTTTGTTAAAAACTTCTATTCAATCCTGAAGTATCAATTCCTGTCTTAATTGCTTTTAAATCTGTAATGTTAAATGAGAGATGATTTACCCTATAAATGAACTTTCAGTCAGATCAATTCTCAGACATTCATTTTCTGTAATGTGCTGTATAGCCAATGATGTCCGATTGTAAGAGGTTACATTTTGTAATGATTAATTAAGTGATATATGTAGAGCTGAAAGCAGTGAAGTCCTAAATGCTGAAAGTGTGGACATCTGGTTGAAACTAAACCATGTGGGAAATGAAGAATTCAAGGACAAAGCAAATGGTAATGAGCCAAACCAACATTATTTTAAAGACTATTTAAGTGTAAAATTACAGAACAGTTTTCAATACCCTTAATTAATCATCAGATTGGTTGGAACAAAAATTAACACACATCAAGGTTACATTACTCTATGACCAGAGTTGAGAACCATTGCTCTTGGAGGTTCTGGTTGAGGACAGGAGTTTCTGTCAATGTGAAGAATACAAATCCAAGTAGAATATCACAGATACAAGCCCATAGAGAATGTGGAAATATTCACAACATTTCAAGTAAAGTGCACAAATTCTTAAAGTGAAGCATTTACTAGAATTGTTACTTGCATTACTCTTGCCTTGTTTTTTCACTGGCTCTTATTTTGTAGCTGTATATTTTTTAATCAAGTTAATTGCCAATAATTAAATAAGTCACAAGAGGGATCTAAACATCTGGTGGGTCTCCATAATGTGGGACACAGTCGAAGTCGGTTCATGGAGAGTGCTCTTCTTGGTCTTGGACTGTTTGGCCCAATTTGACAGTCAGGCATGCAAACGCATGGTGGGACAGGTTGCATTCATTAGGAATGTGCGAGCGGCAGCTTACCTCCTGACCTGTGGCAACATCGATGGCTGTGTACACAGTGCCTGAAGCCCTGTGGGGGAGCAGAGGAGAAAGCTCATCCATCCAATCCCACACTGGGTGATGCAAGATCATCAAGAATGACTTGCATAAATGGAAAGGTTTGAAAAAAACCTGCAGCAGCTCGGACAGATGGGTAAGGAAACCGAGCATGTTCGAACAAGAACTGGGTATCAAAACAGATTTTTACATACAGCCAAGACTGAAGCAGCCAGCAAATAAGACACAGGACTCATCACAGAAAACAGATGATATATGCTGATGAAACTATTGAAGGCCAAAACCAGCCCTAAAATAATGCATTTCTTTCGTGTCTCACAGGATATAATTTCACAAAGTCTTAGCCAAATCAGGCTCTAACACCAGCAGAAAACACAAGGACAGACAGATGGACAGCAGTGATCTCATAAGCTCATCTCCACTCAGCTGGAGGCGGAGGCCATAAAGGATAGATTAATCAATTGAAAAAAATACCACAGACCCAATTCCCCTGCCAATTACTTCTGGGTGAAGAAGCTATCATTTTCTGGAATTTGCAGTCATCACTGGATTGGAAAGTTCTCCCTCTCTCTTTAGCCCATAGAGGTAATGAATGATAGAAACCGAATGGGGGGGGAGGGGGTGTACCTTTACCTCTCCATTGGATAGATTAGCCTCTGCAAAAAAAGCAAGACTGCTGCTGGAACTGACACTCACCCCTGTCCGATTTTCTCGTATCGTGTGTACTTCTTCTTGGGATCGCCGATGCTAACTATGGTTCCTACAAGGAACGGAAACAAAGCACATTATCTTCTTTACGTCCTGTGTGCACTGTTGAGAGGTTTTATGCAATGACTGGGGTGTGATGCAATATGAAGCCTTAACATTTAGCGCAATATGGCAAGTGCCCGGAAGAAACATAAGAACCCACAAAGGCTGAGCTATCAAATGTTTCACTCGCCCAACCGACCAATTTTCTGTGGATCCTCAATAGTTTTTTTGTGGTGTCAAAGTCATCCCTTTTTTAATGAAATACAAAACTTGGAAAGGTCCCATCACAAAATTCACCTCACGTGCTTTGCAGGAAACCCCCAGAAATCTTGCTCAATTGACAGGTATGGCCTTGCACATATCCCTTAAACTGATGTTAGTGCTGTACATTGTTAAACCAAAAGTTAATAGCCTGTCCTAGTAAATCAACCTACTGAGTTTCTCCATAATCTCCTCATCTGTCATTTTGCCCCTCTTCTTCTGTCTATCGATGCCTTTTGAGGCGGAGTCTGCATCAGCGCTGGGTGGCGGCGAGGGGAGCGGGTCGATAACAGAGCGGGTGTACACCTACGGAGAGACGACAAGATGGTGAGAACCCTTTGGTGAAGCCATCGTCCCACGAAACACACTCGGAATTTGGCGAACCAGGAAGTGCGCTCTACAGGAAGTTCCCGCAACTTAAGAATAATCATACATTTTATTTAGAACGCGCCTTTCAAGAAACCCAAGGAGACAGTACAACACACATTAATAACAGGATTAAAAAGCAAGAAACAGGAATAAAATAAATCTTTAAAAAGTATGTGTTGGGGCAGGGGATAGTACGGTTAAAAAAACACAAAAAAAGTATATATATATATATAAAAATAAAAAGTGTGTGTGTGTGAGAGGGGGGGGGGTTGCAGGGAAACTGGGGCTAGGTGTAGGCAAGTCTAAACATATGCGTTTTCAGTTCTTGTTTGAAAGACTGTAGGGAGTCTGAGATTAGGGGGGAAAGTGTTCCCAAGCCTGGGTGCAATGTAACCGATAGCCCGTGTTCCCAGGGTAGAGAGGCGGGCGTGGGGGGTAATGAGGAGACCAGAGGTTGAACGAAGAGAGCAGGATGGGACGTAGGCCTGGAGAAGTTCAGTCAGGTAGATGGGGGCTAAACTGTGAAGGGCTCTGAAGGTGAGGCTATCGATCTTATAGTCGATGCAGAGTTTGTTAGGCAGCCAATGCAATTTGCTGAGGACAGGGGTGATGTGGTCATGGACGTGAGTGAGGGTGAAAATACGGGCAGAAGAGTTTTGGACTAATTGGAGTTTGTTGAGGAGTTTGGAAGGGATACCAGAAAGGACAGCATTGCAGTAGTCCAACCTGGAGGTGACAAGGGCATGGATGAGGATTGCAGTGTTTGATTGGGACAGTGAGGGACAGAGATGAAGAAATGCTGTGGAGGTGAAAGTAGGCAGTGCGAGGGATTGATTTAATATGAAGTTCAAAAAAGTGCCGTCGAGAATGACTCCAAGGCTCTTGGCATGGGTTAAAAGGGGAACTGTGGTGCCATCTATGGTAATAGGGAGGTCCCTAGATGTAGTCAATGTGGATTTAGGGCCAATCAGAAGAATTTCTGTTTTGTTTCCATTGAGTTTGAAGAGGTTTTGGGTCATCCAGTTTGTTATGTCTTGTAAGCAGGTGATGTGAGCATGGTGGGGACGTGACAGAGGGTTTAGTGGAAATATACAGTTGGGTGTCATCAGCGTAGCAGTGAACCTGAATTCCAGGTTGTATTAGGATGCGGCCAAGGGGGAGTAAATAAATGGTGAACAGGACTAGACCCAGAACTGACCCATGGGGGACACCATGAGTGACAGGGGCCTGGCTGGATTTGTGGTTTTTAAGTGAATAAATTGCTGTCTATTTATGACAGCTAGGTATGAAGTGAACCAGAGGTAAGCAGTGCCAGTTATGCCAGTGAAAGATGATCTATGAAGCAGGAGTGAGTGAGAGATGGTATTGAAAGCTGCACTGAGGTCAAGGAGGATAAGGCTGGTGAATAGGCCAGAGTCGGCAGCACGGAGGTCGTCATTGGTGATTCACACCGAGGCCTTTTCTGTACTGTGGTTACTACGGAATCCCGATTGAAAGGGGTCACGTAGGTTGTTTGAGTCAAGTTGGGACTGAAGCTGCGATGTGACAACATGCTGTAGTACTTTAGAGAAGAATGAAAGATTTGAAATGGGGTGGAAATGATTGAGATCATGTGGGTCAACACCATATTTTTTAAGAATAGGGGTGACAACAGCAGTCTTGAAGGCAGATGGTACAGTGCCCATGGTGAGGGATGCATTTATAATACAGGTGATGAGTGGGGAGAGGGAGGGTAGGGAGGCTTTAAGTAGATAGAGGGGAGGGGGTCAAGTAGGCAGGTGGAAGCTTTAGATTTGGAGAGGATCTCGCTTACATGAGCCTCATCAACTTGTCAGAAGTCAGAGAGGATGGGAGATGAGTAACTGTTTATGGATGGAATCTATTTTGGACTAAAAAAAACAGACAAGTGTTACAAAGTTTTGAGTGGCTGAAGTAGTTTGTTTACAGTAGCGAAAAGAATCTTTTGATTTTGATGACCAGCGTTAATGATGTCAGAGTAATAAAGCATGAGCATGCATGGTGAGGTAATTTTGTTATTTGTTTTTTTATTTATTACATTTTTTTGTTTTAAGAGAGGTGCTCTTGACGCTGTCTTGTGGTTTTCAAATGAGCTCAGTAGTGTACCATGGGGCACTTACAGCGAAAGATACTCTCCGTGATTTGAGGGGTGCAATGGCTTTAAGTGATGTGGAGAGGGTGTTCTTGTAATGAAAGAGAAATTAAGCTGGAGATGACAGGGAGATTGGGGCAGGGTGGGCATTTATCAAGCTCATGAGGTCAACAGGCTGTATGCTTTTCAGGTTGCGGAATGTAATGACGCGTTGTGCTTTAGCTTTGGAAGTGAAGAGGAAATTAAACAAAATGACTTTATGATTAGAGATGGGAAGTGAGAGGTCAGTAATGTTGAGGGGGTGGGGACCAGTGGAGCAGACTAGATTGAGTGTATGGCCTTTGTTATGGGTGGCAAAATTTACATGTTGTGTAAAGTCAAGAAAATAGAGAAGTGACATGAAATTATTAGCAAAAACACAGGTCTGTGAATCAACATGAACATTCATATCTGCTTGAACATTGGGGGATAGGGAAG